>JAQFZF010004895.1:0-10273 GCA_034695365.1 Enchytraeus norvegicus
AATCTTACCTGGCCTCAATCCTCTCGACTACCATGTCTTCGGAGTTATGCTTGAGCGGTACAAAGTGTTCATTTGAAACCAACCAACAAGGTTGAACTCAAGACTGTGCTGGAGGATATCTGAGAACACTCGCCAAAATGATATCGAACTGGCTGTGCAAGCATTCCTAAAGAGTTTACAGGCGAGCATTAGAACAGATAACGGCCACGTTGAACATCTACTCAAGCACAATGGTCAGCATCAACAAACGATCACTTTTAATGCCAGAATTCAATTAAAACGAAATGGCTGGCTGTTGAATAGACTGTGTTAATATGTTTTTTCGATTTTTTGGTAGAAACTCTGTAACTTCTTTATTTCTAAATATTTTTCGACAAAATTTGGAGGTTAGATGCCAAAATTTCTTCTCTAGAAGGTCTTAAAATATTTAGAAAAAATCTTGAGTTTTGACGAAGTTATTGAGATTTCGATAGGGGGTGTTTTTTTTGCCCGACCCTGTATATATATAACTATATATATATATATATATATCTATAACTGTAAAAATAAAACTGTAAACTAAGTTTAGCGTCTATGAAGTAGCTACTACCAATAGGGGGAGGGGGGGGGGATTGGGGATCGTCGATCTCCCTGGGAGAAATTGGAGGGTTTGAAAATCTCTCATTTTCAGAAATTCGGTGGGGGAGGGTTGAACCAAAACTCCCTAGAATCTTCCACTACAACTGGGGGAGGGGGGAGGTTAGACGCCACTGCATCTATGTCCGTATCCAAGTTATGCATAATTTTTTATATCAGTAAAATTATCAATCACAAATTGTTTAATAGAGCATTCTTATTGTTAATATTATTCAAACTATTAATTGTTGTTTAATGTCATAATTGTTCATATCTTAAGTTCTATGTAATCTTGCAGAGTTATTGTAATCTTACAGAGTTATTGTAATCTTACAGAGTTATTGTAATCTTACAGAGTTATAGAACTCTTTGATAGTGGCGGTATTATTCTTAGTTTAATGCTTTACTGTTTTCAGATGTTTGTGTTTTTGTGAAATAAATTGATAATTATAATAGGCCTAAAAAGTATCAGAAGCGCTCGCGAACAGTAAACGAACAAATTGCCAAGCCAGCCCTCCGCCGCAACCGATATGACAGAACCCCTGTCAGTCTATAGTTTTAGCGTAGTCCTACACACTGTACACAGTACACAGAGGTAGCCCATCTACTACATGTAGGCCTAAGTATAGAAGGGCATACGCTAAGGAAAGTTGATTACTGCACAATTTTTGTGCAGTAGTTCGACTACTGCACACCAGTTACTGCCCATGTGCAGTTGTGAAAAAAGTGTGCAGCGGTAAAAAATATGTGTAGTAAGCCCTATACATAGTTTTACAGTTACACAGTTAAAGGTTAGGCCTAAATGTTCACAGTTATTGAAACTATGTCTACTATATCCACATGACCGTTTTGCAAATGTCAAGACACTTTATGTTTAGACCTAAGCTTTTTACTGCAATAATTCTTGCCAGAGCTGTTGTAGGCGTAATGTTAATATAGTGTTTGGAAGCAGCTAACAAACTAATAAAATACTAATATACGACAAGTTGTCAGTTGACAAAGTTCTGCACATTTTGACTTCTGACCAATTTACAGGCTGACAATACTTGCAATTGCACAGTTGACTACTGCACAAATTGCTGCCAACAAGCGCACATTTCTTGCTGACCACAGCACAATCTGTGTACTACTGCACGTTATTGCAAACCTCGAAGTAGGCTATAGCCTAATATATTATGTAAAGTGGCGCTATATTTATTTGATAACCTATCTTGTCTACTATAATTGAGCAGATCAACCAAATAATATGTAAAAATTTAGACAATCTGACATCAGCATTTAGCAATTCTGTTTTAGTCTCTCTATAAGTTCACATAACCGTATTATTATCAATTATGTCAAGCACTATGTAGTCGACTATATAGGACCATAGGTCTACATTTTTGCAAAAAGTAGCCTACTTGTGTAATTCATTATGTTATTGGTCGGTCAATAACACTTGTACAGTGTACGTGTGCATGTATATAGGTCAATAGTCTTTCGATTTTTCAACAATATTACCAAAATATATTTTGTATAATTTTACTTGAAAAAAAATTCATTAAAGGGCGTAGATTTCGTATATTATAACTATTTTCAAGACATAGGCCTATGTTTCATAATACGCTATTTTGCCGTCAACATATACCATACATCCTCTCTCTCTCTCTCTCTCTCTCTCTCTCTCTCAGTCTACTGACAAACAGCGGGTCCATGGCATGTAACTTTAGGCTTTACTGTAAATGGCATATTTCTTGAAGATAATTTTGTTTTCTGAGGGATCAGAGGGATTATCACACCTAAAATTATTCATTCTTGGTCGAAATATTTAGCTATGGGCAATATTTATATTTTTCGTTTGTCTTCATCAGTAGGACTCAGTGCCGGATTTACAACGGTACAAATGGTACATCGGTACCGGGGCTACCTTCAAAATTAAAATTTAGGGGCCTACTCTTTAATTATTATTTTTTAATCATTAGGCCTATTATTTATTCCTCATTTAATACTGAGTAGGCTAGGATCTTTATGATACAGAAACCATAATTAAAAGCACACCACATTTTTGCAAGCATGCATTGGAAAATTCATTAATATTTCACGAGCGGACGATTTCAATCTTCTTCAGATTCTTTCAGTGTAGTTCCAATTCCGTTTGCATATAGCCTATAGGCCTAAAGAACTGATGTGTCCAATTTATGACAATCGAAATTTTCCTATCTGTAAAACACAGCTGCATATGTTCGCACAAAAATTAACTTAAAATATACACTCTGTCCGATAACATGCGACCCTCTAGCCAAATCTAAATAACTTCTTCAAAACTCAAGATATTTAATAAATATTAACAGGATATCTAGAGGAAAAAATTTGACATCTAACCTCCAAGTATGGTCGAAGAATATAATATTATGTAACTGAAAAAGTTACAGTGTTTCTATGAACCAGGTCGATAACCTCTTGTGGCAAGTCTTCCCAGATTTCCTCCCTCGCAGTCAATCTTACTGGTTTGTTTTGGAATGAACACTATGTAGGCCTACCGCTCAAGCATAGCGCATCAGACATGGTAGTCCAGAGGATTAAGTTCAGGTGAGTTTGGTGGCCACTCATCTTTCTTTACGAACTCCGGACTATGCTTTCCAATCCATATTATACACTGGCTGTTTGAATACGCTTTGTTAATATGTTTTTAACATTTCTGCGTACAAAACTCTGTAACTTGTTTTAATAATAAATATTTCTCGACCAAACTTGGCAGTTAGATGTCAAAATTCCTCCTCGTGAAGGTCTCAAATATATTTAAATAACAAAGTTATTGAGATTCCGTTAACGAGTGGTTACTTCGGACACAGTGTATTCTTAATTCTTCGGTAAATTAATAATTTTTATACTTTAAAATTTCTATGTTTTGTTTCAAATTTGTCCAGGTTTCTTTCAAATTACAAAAACTCTGTAGTCTACCATGCAGTTTAACAAAACTGGTAAAGTAGTACACAGTGGTTCTTATAAGTGAGAACCTTTTAATATTTTCTATTAAATCTTAATCAACCACCGATTTCTGCGAAATTTACCTAATGTACTGAACAGCCAATTCTACTCCGTATTTAAAATTTCATACCAATAGTCCAATCTTCAGAAATAACAAAGTTATTGCCTTATATGAATCGTACAGGGGTCAAAAGAATGTTCTTTTGACCCCTGTACGTACTTTATAGTAATACTATTTGTATCAAACATTTTATTCAAAAAATTATATCTATGATAATCATATAGATAGTTAAATGGTAGTGAACCACTGAAATATTGACAATTTAGAATAACGGTATTGTCAAACGAATGGAATATTTTAGCAAAAATACAATTATAAGCGTAACCAAAACTTTTTATATCCTTTGACGACAATGTAGTGGCAGTTACTCCATATAGAAAATGTAGAACAGATTGTGCATCGAACAGCTTTAGTAGGCCTATGTTTCAATACAAAAATTTACGTAGGCTATTATTGATATAAAGCGTCTAGTCCTAAGTCGTCACGCTGCCTATGTGATTCCAACAGACAAATGAGGCATTACCCATTGCACTAGAATTGATTTTTTACATTCGTAAATTAATTAGTTAACCCGGGTTCGGATTCGACAAAAAATTCGTCGAACTACTAGGAATCGGGTATTCGGTGAAATATGCAATTCGGGTTTTCCCTAGTAATATATTATCTATTCTCTCACTCAAGGTACATAATCAGAACACGATATGCTATCATGCTCACTAATGACCACCCCACCGATCACCAAGTTTATCTCATCAAAAATGTCATGCCTTTACCATGCCCAAAATGTAAAATTCTTTCTTGAGTATATATATTCTGACTTCCGATGTGATTTCCCGTTGTCTTCCTAAGTATGAATATACCGGAGTTAGTCGGTTTTTATGAAACTTATGCAGGTTTCAGTTGGTCTATTCTCAAGTTTGGCGGATCCAACAAGGGAATATTATAAATATTATATACTAGGATATTATGTACTAGCGCATTTGAATAAATTATAGGTGGACCATTGCATGCAGATTGTGGCGGAGGGGGTTAAGGTTTCATTGGCGAAGAGTCACATCTAGTCATTTCGGTGGGAGACGAACAAACTGAACAAAAAGAAAGAATACTTTTCGGTATGATAATTTTTTTATCTTGTGACCCGTCATTGTTTGATGAAAGATTGCATGGCCCCTATAGATTCACCACTGTCAGGTATCTGATATAATAATGTTAAAGTAAGCACTTTTTCAGGAAACTTCTACCATCTAGGTACCATCTAGGTTCGCGAGGTTATTACTTATAAGTAAAAAGCTAATGAACTATAGGCTGGGCCTATTACATTCTTTCTATTTATTTATTGATAACGTTGCATCTAGGGGGAGAAGAGAAACAAACGGCTATGGTAGGCTATCGTAAAGTGGGGCTATTATCGTAAGCAAGGGGATATAATAGTGACATATTCGTCATTTTGAAACAGTTGAATTTTTTTAAATATGTTCTGATTTCAGCAAGCCCTGCGTATTTACAGCACAGCAAGAGGCAAGGCCTATATCATGGTTTATAATATTGGCTTCCGTTCTTATGAATCCGTGTACAACGTCAACAGGATATGGTTAAAATGAACGTGATAGATAGGGAGCAGACTATAAACAAAAAGTGGAAAGAGCTTATTCATAAAATGTATCTCAGAGGCGAAAGAATAAGGTTTAATATGTGACAGAAAATAATACCAGTCCATTGCCGCTGACACTGACAATTAGTCTGTGCATCTTCCGGTACGCAACCCGATCTTCTCGCCTGTGATCCTTCTCACTTTTGCGATATACCCATTAAAAGATCTGTAAAATGGAGAAAACGTATTATAGGATAAATTACCCTATGTTACGGCCACAAGTGTTCAGATTATTATATTAAACAAATAGGATGGGGTATAATCAGTTGCACCAGATCTTGTTTAGCGATAACATTCGTGTTGTTCTTTGTCGATCACTTTGACGTTACAGTTCCCTGAAGCCCTGAAGCAAAAAATCTGGTTTAGCCTGTTTGTTAAATAAGAGCCGGGACAAGAGATTTCACCGATCGTTAGGAACAGATACTGAACGGCAATAAAGGAGCTTACGTGGGTACCCTTGTGTACATGTGCACATATAGGGCTATCGTATGCCACAATTATTGGGGCATATAAACGTAGGTCATAATTCTTTAATTCTCGAAGTGAGAATTATATCCACCTACAGCTGGAGGCGTTCATAGCAGTTGGCTAACGTAAATTCATCAATGGTAGGTTATGATAGGAACAGGATATGTTTATGTTAGGGTCAGGGGCGATTCTGACTTATTCAGAACGGGGTGGCCGGAGGGGTGGCCAATCAAAATTCTGGGGCACATATATTATGCTACATTTGTTAGATGTTTCCAAATATACATTGGAGATCATATCCATTTTTGGGGTAGCCACTGGGGTAGCCAGCCCTTCATTTCGCATGGCAATCCCAGGCCACCCCTCAGAAACACCATTGGTTAGGATGGTAGGTTAGGTTTAGGTTTAGGTATGTTAAGGTTTAGGTTATGGGTTTAGGTTAGGATTGTAGGATAGGTTTTTGCAGAAATACACTTTGCCTACTTATTTATTTATTGGTTGATGGATAGGCCTACGCTTACATTGCTTAGTATGTTGTAATTAATATCGTACAGACCATGATAGCACACTAGTGACTAGGCCCTCAAGCATTTGCACAAAGTAAAAATATTGAATTGCTAAATTCACAGAGTAATTAGCTGGATCTTGTATAAATCAGCAACCAAGATCATGTAGGCTATTGTATCATTTACTTTCATAAATGAAAGGGGATATCGTGACTAAGCTTCGAAATAACCGCATAGCTACATGTCAAAAAAGACTGCATTGATGGATAACAACTATGATACGGATGCTTTATAAAGACGTCTACTAACTATATTTCCTGTCTAGTAGACTATAGTATATAGTACAGTATAGTTTTTAATAGTAGAGTAGAGTATAGTAGGCCTATGCTCGGCTAGTTGTACAGTATGTAAGATTTTTGCGATATGACTTCTCAATAATCAAACGAATAGATCATCATACAAACCTACTAATTCAGAGAGTTCAGATATATCATACACGCTTTGACAACGAGTCTTTGCAGAATTCGCTTCTGATTTCCTACGTTCCTGTCTGTCACGCTTCTGACTTTCACGTCCTTCTCTTGTCAATGGAATCTTAGACGGTTTCTTGTCACGCGTCGCGTTTGGCTTAAGATATGAATCTGCTCTTACGCAGTCGGACCTTGGTGAATTGTCTTTAGGGGAATAAGATAGATCTTCCTGAAAGGAAACTGATGTTTGAGATAAGCGGGTGGATGAACGTCTATAAAGTGATTTCAAAGTTAAAATGGTTTATTGGCCAAAGTAATGTTATTGATCTCTACAATGACATCAGATTAATAACATACTGAAGTATAATCATATGTAGGACTCTAGCCTATCTAATTCGGTTAGCCTATAGTATAGGCCATAGGGCCTAATTATAACCAGACCTGCACAGAACCGCTTGAGCAGCGATTCACGTTTATTTTTTTAAACTTTTTTTTGAGATGGAGAGCAGCCGATATTTAAGTTTGATTTTATATAAAAAGTATAAGTTTAATTAGAACCACGACAAAATTAAGAATAATTTTTACTTTTGTTTGTAATTGTAATTACTGACCCAATGAGCCAAACGCTGAGGTCATAGATATCACGATTGTTTTTGCCCATTTTCGGTCCATAGTTTGTAATGGAAATCTGCAAAATTGCTTCTTGTTAAACTAACGTTCATAATAAAACAAGTTTAACAAAGTAGAACAGCATGACATTTGTGGTAAATGACAAGCAATAATAAAACAAAGAAAACATAGTTTCGAATAATATAATGTAGCCTAACTCTAGTAGAGCAGGATTAGATTGCAAGTCAATTATCTGTAACTGAATTGATTTAGCGCTCAATCCAAAGGTACAAAGTACAAGATTTGACTCTTCTGATATTTTGTGTAATCAGCAATAAAGGACAGGAGCAAGGCATTTTCATTGCTTGCCACGCCCATAAAGCAAAATGTAAACAAATAAACCGTTTATTTTGAATTTGAATTGAATTTATTATTTATGTATTTTCTTAATTTGTAACTAAAATTGAGTAAAGAAGTGCCATACCGATTAGTGGTTATAAATGAAATTGATTTTTACAATACAATACAATGAGGATTTAGCGTCCGGTTCCTCACCCGAAGGCGATGTCAGGGACATATTAATTTTAAAATTAATATGATAAAAAATAAATGTTGAATTATTATATATTAATTTAAAATTAAAATAAATAATTATTTAATTAAATACAATTAATTTGTAAATACCAATAATATGATCATTGTTTACACACACCACGTGTCGTGTGTAAACAATGATTTGTAAATATTGAGTTGGTAACGCTAACAAAACAATTGCTACTGCTTGATTATAATGGCTGCTATATATTTTAGCTTGTCTATATAATTATAAGGTCTTTGAACGAACTTCCTATCTCATCCAGTTCTAATAACAGAGGCGTGTTCAGCGTTGACTTTACTTGTCTATTGGCTAAGTAACACAGCTAGAATTCATTAATAGGCCCATCCTAGGCCTGTTTTATATACATATACGACCGTGCTGCCAATACATGTTACTTGAATCGAGATCACTTGAGATCACTTGGAGAGATAAAATTGGCAGGAGCCAGTAGCTACATCGGTAAGATTTCCGACTAGGGAGCAGTATGTGCGGGGTTCGAATCCGAGTCTCGCCCTCACTGATATCCCTTTCGAGAGATGAACCTGACGTTAACTTCGGCTTTTACATAAAATCTATAAAAATGGAGTTCATGTTAGTAGGGGTGTAACAATCGGGATCGACCATAAACGCAGAGTGTTTCCTGAGGCCAAATACGTTGCTAGTTAAGATTTTAGTTGGGGTCGGCCACAAAAGTGGATATCTCGGTTGGAGCAGGCGCCATTTGTAAAAATGGTGTCCATAATGTCATTTTCGGGATAAAATCATCTGTAGTGCTGTTGCACAGTAAGCTATGTTTGTAACATAGGCGTCGATGTATGGGGGAGGGGCGGGAGAGGACAATTGTACCCCTCTACATGAGGCTGGGTGGTGGGCAGGCTCCCCTGGCCTCCACGACTTGAAAATTGTTGTAATTGTACATATTCAAATACTTATTTTGAAACACTGCGTCATCATGGCTTCTAAGACTATATCAATTGAGCATATATCAAATATTAGAAGCACTGACATCAAGGAAGATCTCTTTGCTGAAACTTACATAGAAGCAAATAAAAAATGTTTGCATGTCAAAGCAAGAACTTTTTACCAACTTAACTGTACATTGTACAATATGTAGTAATTGGGCGTGTGATGGCTCTTAGTCGTCAAACTGAGAGAGGTATTCAGAAGTGGAGTCGTGATGATGCCAGCCAAATCGTTGCAAGTGAACACCGAGATCACTTGGACAGATAAAAATGTTCATTATGTAGAAATTGCAACATTTGCCGTAAAGACCGATGATTACGAACAGTTCAGAGAATTGAGAAATAGTGAATTCAAAGTATCAAAACCCAAAACCGACGCTTGTTACAAAAAAGCAAAAGATTTCAATGGAAGGATTACACAATGGGCATAATATGATGTCCGTGCCCAAAATGCGGCATATCAGAAACAACTTGAATCGGTATACAAGGTGGTTATGACGGATGGCGACATCGCTTTCCTTGAGGGCAATAATTGTCGAGAATGCTATTTTGGCATTGGCATGGACAAGAACTGTTTCACGCAACTGGACAAAATAGGAACAAAGAACAGAGTAAAGGCAACAAGCAACTGAGAAACGAAAAGTTCACGAACTTATGACCTTAAACGTAGGTAAACCATTGATTTCCAAATGTAAAAGTAAGAATATGACGCAACACTGAATGAAGCCTTGATGCGATGCTTATTTCAATATCTATCATAACCCAACGTGACGACAGGGTACATAAGAGTTAAGAGGCATACTTTTGAAGATTGCTAACAGGTATGTAGTCTTTGGTCAAGAATGCAGTGATAGCGACGAATCTCAAGAGGATGAACCTGAGACAGACAGTGATATTGAAACTAATGACGATGGAAGCAACGATGCCCAAGATGAATTGAAGATCAAACCAAGACGCTCGCCTAATTCCAGTGATCTAACTTATGGCATTCCCACTCTTAAGTGTACATCAGACGGCTAGAAGATGCATCATACTTTAGTTTGGAGCTCGTGAAAAGATATCTTGGGAATAAAGGTAACTCTGTTTTTACAATTTGCTTAGATGCAAGAACGAAGGCATCTGGTCACAAACAATTTTATGGTATAGAGTGACCATAGACCCTATTACAATTGCAGGTCCACCCTTCGAAGAAAATCTCTACCAACTGGATATATAAAAATGTTTCACACTCAGCAAAGATGGAGCATATGCATAATTACATATGCGTAATAACGATCGTGCGTCTGATAGTGGCATCCTTCTCGAACACTTGGGGGTGGACACTGGACAAGGACAAGATTCTAAATTACTGTACACACGTAGGCTA
>JAQFZF010004896.1:0-10272 GCA_034695365.1 Enchytraeus norvegicus
CAGATCTTGACGGTGGCTCCAGCTGGTGGTGAGCCCGTGTAGTTAGCGCACTCAGAGTAGACACCATACATGGGTCCACTGCCACTGGGCGTTATGTTAGTCGTACCAATCAAGAAATCACTTGGGGTAGAGCTGAAAAGGAATAAATCATAGAAATACTAATATATACACTGGAAGTCTCAAGCAAAAGTAATAATCCGTGCTCTCATGGCTACATACCATCACTCCGGATGTTGATATGTGAATGCTTAAAAGTATGAATAAATGACGTCATGAAATCAAGAAACATAATAGCATTCATACAAAATAAGATTAATAGATAAACTTATTTAATTATTCATTTATCCTAAATAATTTAATAATAATCATCTCGACAGATTTTTCGATAGTGGGCAATTTTAACCTGGCAGTCTTTATTAGCCTGAGAGAGAAGCACTGGGGGTATCCCGTAGGTGTCGGGGCAGTCAGGCAGGTTGAACTCGCCCTGTTTCTCCTGCTCCATGCGAGCCCGCCTGGCCCTCTTACCCCTCCCCTGATCGGCTGTCCATCAGGCCCGTAGGCCTTGCAGGGGTCGAACCCGGCCAGCTGCCTCTCCTCCTCCATCCAGTCTCCCGCAGGGACCGCATATCTCGTCATACGGTCGGCAATGTCTTTCACCTTGTCGAACCCAGATCCGGTGCAATCGCCCTTGTCGGGGTAGGGGGGGGACTGAGGGGGAGTCTGCCCCCAGGTGCTCAGCACACTCATCCCGACCCAAGGCCCTTGCTTGCGTCCATCTTCACCCTGCGCTCCTTAATTTGAACCCCGATGCCCTCCTTGCGGCTCTGATAGCCTCTGTACATGGACTGTGTACGCAGCGCGGCTTTCTGACGCTGGAGGTCCATCAAGTACTTCTTGGCCCGGTACTGACTGTACTTGGACTGAATCTTGAACGCCGCCATCTTCTCACAAGTCGTCGTCAACCGACAGGACCTTCCAGCGTTAGCCAATTGGTCAATGAGCTTAGCACCGTGCACCATGGGATCAAATCCCGTCCAGTCCAAGTCCAGTAATAATCCATCGAAAGAAAAATGACTTGTTACTTTTGTGCATCGAAGTAAAAAAAAATTGTTTTTACTACCAATAGTTGTATGAGTTTTAGTGGCAAGTAAAATCATTATTATTGAACCGAAGTCATTGCGCCTATGGTTAGAACTGTTGATTGTAGACAAATCGACGTTAACTGTAGGTAATGCAACACCCAAGTAATAATTATAAAGGGTAAAATGAAAAGATAAAGAGTCGAAGATAACAACGAATAGGAATGTTAGAGGATATATTTTTTTAAAATTTCTCTTTAATCATACATCTTTTCAAATCGTTTTGGGTGAAACGATTTGTAGTGATATATGCTGTTGGGATGTCCCTGACATCATCCCTGGATGAGGAAACGGACGTTAAATCTTTATTATTATTATTATTGTGAAAAGTTAATAATAACGTAATCATGAGAGAAGATTACAGAGAAATGAGAAGGCTGGAGAGTTTTTATCCCGTGGACCTGTCATAAGCGGTACACTGAGACAGAAAGAGAGAGGTGTGTGTGAGAGAGAGAGAGCGATAGAGAGAGAGAGATAGAGAGAGAGAGAGAGAGCGAGAAAGAGAGAGAGAGAGAGAGAGCACAACATACGGCAGTTCCTAGTCAGTTCTAGTCAGTTCGCCGTGATCCACGCCAGACAGACTCGTTATCGGCATGTTGGGAACAAATCCAAGGTAGCAGACTAAATTGATCAGGTCATAATCTATGGCTCTACACCCAACATAATTCTGACAAAGTACTCTGCATTCCGCTTCAGTTATATTGCCATTAGGACCGTATGCATTGAGTCCACTTGCGTGCATTCCAGGAGACATGGTCCAGTTATAAGGATTTCCTGAAATATATATGGAAATCAAAATAATTAATTAATAAATTGGTTATATTAAACAAGATCAATCCTGTACTTTTCAGTTAGCATAAAGCGTTTTTCTTATACATAATTATAGCAATTACGATTAAAGTTTAACGTCTGTTTCCTCATCCAATGATGATGTCAGGGACGTGACCGACAAGAAATATTTAAATGCAGTTAATACACAATTCACACAATTAAATCCGAATATTCGTACGTACCATTGCAATTTTCAGGACTTTTAGGGTAATGTAGAGGACTTTAGTGGATATATCCAGCTGTACAGCCCACCATGGATTAGTATTCCAAAAGTGCTAGAACAACTTCCAGCGGTAAAATCTGTGCCATAGTTGCCATCAACAGCCAGATTAGCGTAAAGAGGTATATTGTTGTACCAATCGAATCTAATCTCAAATGCAGTACGACGTAAAGCTATATTCACCGCAGTCGGTAGCTCTAATAAATAACAATAGAAACAATTTGACAACATTAGCGATCAAAATACAAAATGGTAATAGAAACACAATAGAAACAATGACTAATTGAGAATACCGAAATTGATGAACATTCTCCAATTTTTTATGCACTCGTGAATAATTTATCGACATTAGATAAACACTTCTTGTCATCTTGACGATTGGAGGAATGCTTTTAAATTTTTCTAGAATATGTTAATTGGTAAAACCCCATCCACAAACAAATAAACAAAACAAACAGAATACACTTGACCGAAGAGAGTAAACACAAAATTGGCTCCGGTTCCATAGGTTTCTCGATTCCACTATCAAAATTATATTACACTTAAGTCTTCAGGTAGCTTTTTTTGTTCAAACTGCATAATTAACAATCTATTTTATACGCAATCAGAGTTGCTGAAACTGGAAGCCAATCAACCAGACACCAGACCGACAAGAAGAAAACTTAAATATATGGTAGTTGCAGCAAATTATATTGCACTTCAGATCAGTTTTCGTCTAATCTGCTAAATTAAAATTCTAGTGAAGTTAATAATTGTGGCGTAGCTTACGGCTGAGGACATTGTCTTCTACTCTTTGCAGCGTCTACAACAGAAAAAATCAGTGCATAGCCAAACTGTATTCAAACATTTCTGCTGTTTAAAATTGACGCGTCTCGTTTATGTAATATATTGAGTATTAACCATACATTAAATTTTGTCCGCTACAAACCTAACAAATTTCACAAATATCTTCAGTACAAGCCAGCGCCATGAAAACAACTAATTTAATATTGAGCAACTATACATGTTAACGTATGAGAGTACGTGTCTATGTTTAAAGTTGAAGAGGACCACGTTTATATTAATATCATTCCTCTATTTCAGTTATTTTTATCTTATAATAGGCCTAGCTACATATCCTAATCATACACAATTATAGATATTGTAGGACAATGTATTGAAAATGTGCTGACAAAAATCTCATTTTGTATTTTAAGTGCCGCATAAGTGTTTGAAAGTCTATGGATACCTTCCGGATTTTCATTAGATACGATTGTTACAGTGCGCTGTTTTATGATAATGCAATGTGAGCGATGACCTAATATTTAAAAAATGGACATATAAAATATATTACTATAGTTATCTAACCTGATAGTAGGTACAGTATGGTCTAATCACAGGACATCCCAAATCCTGTACAAACAGTTCACAGATTTGTTCATCACTGAGGTAGTTGAAGGAGGTACAGTTGTAAACTTGTTGTAAACACTGCATGGCACACTGAGACTTTGAGCCAACGAACAGGCTAACTTGTGAAACATCAGCCACGCATAGAGCATCTCCAGTCTGGTTGGATGTAAGAGGAAAAAATAGCCTGGAGTTTGCTGAATCTACTAAAATATCTCTCCTGTATATGGATATAAAAATGAGAGACAGGCCCAAATAGAGGATTTTCAACAGAAAGTCAAACATATTGCGCCAATTGAATGGTTTTATTTTTATCTGGTAGGCTGTCTTTCTAAAAAAAATAGACTCTACATGAATAGTGCATAATGCATATGCTATAACCAATCTTAGATAGACCTCTTCATAAAGATCTCTTTGTTCTACAAACTTAATGACGAATAATTATGATAAACTGAACACAGTAGGATATAGCTACGCTGCTACATCTGTGATCACTAGCCTATAGTTAAATTTAAACTAAGTGTAAAAGTTTCATGAGAAATCTTTCCTGTATGGTTGATAAATGTTGACTAATTTACTTCAATATTGAGTGAGCTTAAAGGGTGCTAGTATAAGGAATGCAGTACAGATGTTCAATGCTGTACAGATTTGTAAAAGGTTGTTTTGAAATAGACAAACTGAAAATCTGTGTAGTCATTGCAAATCTGCACTACAGTTAGTTCGGATACTTCATTCAACTTTTGTCTATAACTTTATACAGAAGTCTCTCTGTCTTCACATTCAACACAACTCGAAACAGCACGACACTTGAAATGTGTCAGTGATCTCATTATGAGCATAGTCCTACATGTAAGTACAATTGTAATTGTAATCATTAGACCTAGTTCAGATTTCAGAGAAGTCCTGTTGTTGCCATTTGAGAAACCTGAAAGCATAATGGGATTATATTACTAATCTAGGACAATCATTGTTATAGTGTAAATGAGTTAAGATAAGTATTTGTAAGTTATGTTCATTGTTCAAGCTCTATCTATTAATAGATGCTAGAAGAATCTCTCGAAAACAACACTCTTAATTTCGCTAATGAGAAGGAAATGAGACAATAGTAACATAAAATTTGACATAAATGAGAATCAACGAGGAGTATTGACAAGTAGTAGGAGGTCGAGTCTGCTACTCACATGAACAGTTGGACACATTCTCATTATGTTTGTCAGTAGCATAGACAGAGGGGGCATGGGGGGGGGCATTTCTAGCCCACCCCCCAACATACCAGGAAAAAGTTATAAGGGTAAAAGAGCAAGATATGGGGTTTTCTAAAATGGAAACTTTTAAAGGTCACTCGAGCTTCTTATTTTATCCGTTGAGAAATTGGCAGCCAGTGAAGTGTTTTAACTTAAGAAGAGCATTGAGCGCCTTAGAAGTTTAAAAGAATTCTTAGCATAAATAATTGTAAACAACGCATTACAATTATACAAGTATATATTTCAGGAATCAATTACATGTAAACATTGTACAGTAGTTCCATCAAAACTCATCACTACATATCGTCTAGTGTTTATGTGATATAAAGATACTGACATAGGACCTGTGCCTATAGTCTTAAGGTGATGGCCTACTCGTTTTAAGTGTTCCTTAGGCAGTTGTTTAATAGCCTACTATTTGTACATAATTAATAGGTCTTCATGAAGGTGACATTTGCCGTCAATGAGAGACGTCAATACGTATTACGGCATATTGAGTTACATTCAACATGCCGACTTGTCCACCTTTGTCGGATAAAATATCCTACGCCAAACATGAATATCAGTAAAACTATTCTAAAATATAAACGAACAAAATTAATTAAAGAAAGAAAAAGATACACAAAATATGGAGGCTACATATGATTCCTATTACGAGTATAAATTACAAGGTACGAATTGAACAAATACACATTAAATAATGGCAACATACATTTTCATGAGAGCTGTTTTTTATTTCTACTAATATTTGACTATTATCATGTAATGTGTGTGTAGTCGGCCTTCAGGTAGGTTAATCGTATATCTACACGTTGCTACATTACGCGCTTTATCTACGACAATGCACCATAAACCATGGAGTGACAATAGATACAATACTGTCAATACAATACAACACAATAAGAGTTAAACGTCCGTTTCATCATCTGACGGCGACATCAGGGACGTAGATATAAAAATAGTATAAAATAAAAATAAAAGGCAGATGCTGACGTCTATGATATCGTCGTCAGATGATGAAACGGGCGTTAACCCCTTGTTTCATTGTACTGTATTGATGTCTCTGCGCTACTGATAATCAATATAAATAAAGTGGCACTTATCGATATGATGTCATGAGCGTTAATAAGAATCGATCTCGTTACGTCATAGTTCACAGGGAAGCCGCTCAGCCAATCAATGAACGAATGAAATAGATATTCCTGAACAATAATTTATCAACTTTAACCAAGAGTCCTTTATCGATCTCGCATTGATTGATTTCTTTTAAAACATTTCCATCAAACTGCACAATAAGTGTGCGTATTAATAAAGCATTAAGAGAATGTGGTCGGACATTACCCTGAAAATGGCAAAAAATGTAGACGAACCGACACTAACAACGTTGTAGTCTATACGAGGAAAAACGGACTTTTATCAAGTGAATTCGACCCCTGTCCCTCAAACTCCTGTCAATTCATAGGGGAAGGCTGGACATGCGAACCACATTTCAGTCTAGTGCATTTTTCTCAAAGACGATGCATCTGAAATGAAAAATTATAACACCATTGCATAGGTTCACATCTTGCTCAGAGCTCTGAGTTTTTGTTAGCTAAGCTGTTGATGTAGGCTGTTGAAGTAAGCTGTTGATGTAGGCTGTTGATGTAAGCTGTTGATGTAGGCTGTTGATGTAGGCTGTTGATGGAAGCTGTTGATGTAGGCTATTACACAGAAATTTAACTTTCGTGACACCCCCGACCCTTAAGCACATGATCCCCTTGCAGCAGGTCTTGTCTATTGTATCAAGACAACCTCGATATTTTTGAATTCAATGTGATTATTGTGCACTATCGGCATTTATTTTGATGGGTATTATTCGCTCCGCTTTTGTCAATTATTCAACAGAAATGCCGAGTGTTTTTATTTCTCTTGAGTAACTCTTACATAACATTGACTTCGATGCTGACTGCAATTCACATTGAATTCATTAAAAAATAGTTCAATCGTCGCTCTGGGGAGGAGGGGGGTAGGTGAGGAGCATATTTATTATTTTATAAGAAGTGATGATCTTTTCCTGCCATCTTGACAACCTTATTAATCATTTGCAGTTAGGACATTTGCAGCCAATAGATTTTTCGGGGGTGTGAGAGCCAAATCCTTTCTCGAAATGCTGTTTGGAAACCGTTAATTTACCATAGTGATGGCTCTTTTTATATTAAACGATTAAGTAAACACATTTCGGGCGGGGCTATGGCTCCCGATCCCTCCCATGGGTCCGTCACTGGTCACCGCTGATGAAGCGATTCTTTAATAATTATAGACATTGCAGGCCTAGTTGATTGCTAGCAGTCGAACATGGATTCAAGTCTACAGATTGTGCAGTTGTTTGTATCTTGCATTTTGTTGAAGTTTACTTTCCGGGACTCCAGACAAACGACCAATTTAGGTATAAACATCGTCATTACTTTGTACTTATTGCACGACAACGTTCTGAACCAATGGATACTTTATTTGATCAGGTCGTACAATTATAGGCTCGTGTACCATAGTGAAGAGCGCTATGATTAGAGAGCGCTATGATTCACATGTAGACTAAAATAAATTTACAATGACCCACCCGGGAGGCACACTAAGCGGCCCCCTCTACCGGTGTATGACCCCCGGCCAAGCCCTAGATGACCCCTCCCACCAGTCTACCTATGGGTCAGTTCTCACCAGCCTCAATCAGAGCACTACGGCTCATGGGATACCGACTTTCTTTCTGTCGAAAGGTAACGAGTTAGTTAGTTAGTTATTTTATTTCAAAGCCACAGTGTTACAATCATAAATAGAGATTTCAGTGTCCAAACGATATACATTTACAATTAACAATATTGCGAAATCAATCATTTAGAAGATAAGTGGTTTTAAGGTTTCCTGAGGGACCTTTTGGCAATCGAGCAGGACACCTTTATTATTTTTGAGATATTGGTCATTCTTATTATTATTTAGAACTCAGACTCAGGCAGCTACTGTATGCAACCAATGCCCACTAATACAAGCAATGATGCGCACACTCAAACCACACACACGGAAACCTGCACAAAAAAGTTCTTACAATCAAATACAAGTGAAACTAAACCATATAATTACAAGAGTATGGTTAAAACAGTTATTTAGGCATTGTCACACTTATCTAGGCATTTCTGAAAAACAACGCTAGAGTTATGCAATATTGTGTGGAAACTCTGTAGTCTGCAATAATAACTACAATGCTGCTCATGTGACTTGAAACCAAAGAATAACTTCATGCATCTAGTGTATCCATGATGATGTACGATCGCAGTCTTTAGGGCCTATAGTTTCTTTATTCAAACTAACTTCAAACTAAAGTGGTAGTATTATTTGAAGTCTATTTCATATTTAACTTCTGCATGAATTGCTAACTTTATGCTCAGGAATAATCAAACGATGTTTCTGGGGACTGATACTGTTCGCTGGGACAGCAGGAATGTTGTATAACCTCTACTCTCTGACCTGGAGATACTTCAGCTACCTCGTGTCTGTCAGCATACAGGTCCTTACAGCCACAGAATTGGAATTCCCTGCCGTTACCATATGCAATGTGAATCCCGTGAAAAAATCGCTTTGGGAAAAATTTCAGAGTGAGTCTGCGAAATCTAGACGACGGAGAGGTAGGCTTAATTAAAATCGTCTTCAATTTAATCAAATAACTATTTAGCGTCTGATTCGATCATCATCTGACGATGATATCAGGGACGTCTTAGACAGTATTGTCACACCAGATGATCCACCCAAATGCAGCAGGAAAGCGAATAAGGTGAAAGAGAAAATAGGGTTACATGACGTGCCTACATCAAAAATAATACGGATTATAATAAATATATTGTATTTAATAATTTATTGATGTTTCCAGCGACCACTCCATGTCCAGACGGGTGGCTGGTCTACTCCACCAGCTGTTACTATGTCTCAGCCTCACCTATGACTTGGAACGCTTCCAGGGACATGTGCCACTTGTACCCAGGGGCAGAGCTTGCGAGCATATCCGATCAAAATGAGTATGACTTCATTGTCAATCAAAGGTATAACATTTCGTTGAGTTTCACAATAATACACGCTACGCTGTTTTTCATGAAGCACCCTCAGTATAGCAATACCGGTACAACTGGAGAACTATTCTAAAAGGTAACGCAGCAGTACTATGCCTCGTCGCAATGATTACCTGTGCCAAGACATTTCACTACTTCTTGAGCTAATTTTGACTGGCCTAAGACTGGTCGTTGGTTGATATTATGGCAGTCGCTAATCATCTAGTTATGACACAGCGACTTTAAGCTAAACTACCAACCAACTATTTATTCTTCTTTCTTCTTTCAGGTGTCCTACCGGTTCCCAGCTTTGACGGTCATGGTTTTCCAAATATCTCTGTCTCCAGCAAATCTAATCATTTCTTCTTCTACAATGTCCATCCATTCACTGAGACTCTTTGTATAGGTAATTCTTTGTCTTCCTTTGCAACGCTTTCTTTCAATTTTTCCGCTCATGATTATGTTATCTATTTCTTTATTCCTCATAACATGACCAAAACAGCTCATCTGCCTGTTCCGCACAGCATTTAATATAATTCTTGTTGTTGCCATCCTATTTAAAACTTCTTAATTCGTAATGTGTCTTGTGTAAGAGGTGCGCAAAGAAGCCTATCTGTTCACAATTTTATTTATAGATATCATGTCTCTATAAGATACTTGACGTAGTAGAACAATATCATTCTGGCAAATACTGTGGAGGAAGGTTTCCCATGGATGTACCCAGACAATGTTTCAATATGACCATACACATGGCTTCTGACACAGGCCTGGAATTATCAGGATTCGAATTATTCTTCACGCTTAACCAGGCTAGATCAGGTGCAGTAAAAACTGAAATTGATTTGCTGTGATTTTGATGTTTTTGATGTGATTTATCTGATTTTACAATTAATAAATCTATGACCAAAATCAGATAAAAGGCATATAGAAGATCAGTAATAAATTAGCTTACAGTGTAACCTACGTATTAGTACCGATACTCATTTGTTAAAAAGAGATTTACCAAGACACGCTCGGGCAACTAGCTAGCCGAATTTGGAAACAAATCCCGGGTATCTAGTGAGATCAATAGCATGAGCTAATATTAGTATTCTTTTGATAATTATATTTGAGATATTAGTAAATATGATAAATTTTAACAGTACTTTCCCGTGAGTGATGTATTTCGATTTGCTGCGACTGTTGTAGTCTGTATCTTAGTAAGTTTTAGCAGTCAGTATTATGTTTACATTTGCTGTGATGGATCCGGCAAACATAAGAACAGACCAACCGAAAGCTGCACATGTTTCGTACGTAGAAGCAGACGACCTAACGGAGTCATTGGTTGAGGAGACCCTCAGAAACTAAAATTTTCCCCAATAAATTATGGTATGCAAACTCTA
>JAQFZF010004897.1:0-10272 GCA_034695365.1 Enchytraeus norvegicus
AACAATGTCCACTGCGCATGCTCCGTCACCCCTCCGTGGTATCTAGGTCATAGGTCAGGTTGATTAAATCACTAGTCATATCATATAAATACATAGGAACAGCCACATTTTTCTACTATTTCGACCAAATGCGGTGATTTCGTAGGTTTATATTTAATAACATTTATTGGTGCAGGTGTTTTAACTGTTTGCATATATGAGTCCGTGGTTAGGATTTATGTGAAACTCCTGAAAATAATTATTTTATGATAAAAACTGTATGCTTATCATTGAATAGCTTTGTAACCATCAATCAAGTGTGCATAGCAACAGAACCACAGACCTCCAAGAATTACATTACTCGAACCAGTATATTCATCTTCCTTGCATCTGTGGACTTATAAATACTTTTTCCAGACAAGTTGTCAGAGCAAAAAGTTTGTAGCTTTGAAATTAAACGATTATTAATACCCAAATATTGAAATATTTGCATTATTTCTTATCTAGTATCGTAAAGTGAACATCTGTCTGAAGCTATAGGTGCCTAACTAGAATCTGTATAATAATTAGCAGACTACATTTCAGATTGACTTTTGTCCGCTAATGTTCATTGCCTAGGTGATCAGCTGTTCAGCCAATAGGAAGCATCGACACATAATCAGTGACTTAAACAGCAAC
The DNA here is from genome assembly GCA_034695365.1 of Enchytraeus norvegicus. Lineage (NCBI taxonomy): Eukaryota > Metazoa > Annelida > Clitellata > Enchytraeida > Enchytraeidae > Enchytraeus > Enchytraeus norvegicus. Next base: position 658 of record JAQFZF010004897.1, read on the forward strand.
TTACATAACAGTTGCTTAGGACTTTGATTGTGAACCCAATCTTATTGCAAGCTTGACTTATTGTTTAAACCTCTCTGACGTAATACCTCAATTAGGGAAATGATTGTAAACCTGCCCTTAGTGTCCGACTCGAGTTCCATAGATTCATGGTTCTAATCCAGGGCTCACCTGTCACTGATGTTAGATCGTAAACGTACCTTATATTCCTCTTACAATTTTTATATAGTACAATGCAACCATCCAGATGTATTTTTACTGTACTGTATTGTATTGTACTGTGTAGCGCCTGAGCCCCACGGAGTACCACCGAGGTTCACGCGGCACCTGGAGAACGTGACTGCTACAGATGGTCGCGAGGTGACGCTGACGTGCACGGTGGAGGGCTCGCCACAGGTGTCCTGGTACCACAACAACCGCTGCATCGACAACAGCGAGGACTTCGTCATCAACTATGACAGACAAACTGGCAAGATAGACCTCGTCATAGTGGACTGCCTGCCTGATGATCAGGGTCGCTTTAGGTTTGTGTGTGTCTGTGTGTTCCTGTCTGTCTGTGTGTGTGATCCTATCTGTCTTTGTGAAAACTGGTGACTACAAGTTAGAAATAACTTCCTATACCGGTACAATTAAGTTAAGTTAAGTCTGTGTATGTGTGTGTGTTTATGTGTTCAAGCTCTGTCCTACCTTTATTTCCTTTATTGCTGTTACTCTGATACTGACAGCAGTGAAATAAAATGAGGACAAAGCGTTTGTTTCCTCGCCCGATGATGACGTTAGTCACCTCACAGAGTACTGTACCACACCTACTGTCACGCACATAGAATGTACATAAATAGAGACACTGGGTCAAGAGGTTAATCCTGTGAACTGTAGCAGTCTACACTGTCCTTACAACAACAAGCTTCTTGCTGAGACTTTCTATGTTACTTATAATGTATGAGGGAGTTTCTATACTTACCATGTGACTATTACTATGTGCACAGATCATGACAGATCTTTACTGTTATACATGTGACATTGTGTGCACAGATGTATAGATAAGTGCCTCTTTGCTATTGTGTATGTGTGCTCATATGCATAGTCATTGTGTATGTGTATGTGTACACAGGTGTATAGCTAAGAGCCCGGCAGGTCAGGCTATCACAGAGTGCACGCTGACGGTAAGGCCAGCAGCCTCAGTGGCGCTATCGACCTCCAAGGATCCCGCCATCGTTCACAAGATCGAGCACGAGGATGTGCGGAGAGACACGCTGGAGGTGGAGGAACAGAAAACCATCGTCGATAAGGAGGTCACCACCGTCAAGAAGGTTTGTCTTGTGTTATACACTTACATCAATACAATACAATGCAATACAATACAATGCAATGAGAACCATAACAAGCCACTAGGATGATGTGCGTTATGGGACATATTTGTAGAAAGTAAACAAAGTTATGTTAGACTCAGCTACAGCTTCATCTTCTGTGATTGGATGAGCCTGGAGTATAGACAGGCATGTATGCGGGTAGGTGGCGGGTGCTTGTGTTCCTCAGTTAGTTTCATGCTTAGAATGATGATCATTTGATAAACGGTGATTGATTGATTGATTTATTTATTTCTCTAGGCAATAAATCTAAGTTTTCTTTTCAATTGCTCTACTGACGTTCAAAATTTTTCATTAAGGAAAACCCTCTTATTTTGCTGATCTTGTGTCCTTCTATCGACCACCTCGACCTCTTCTATCTACCAACTCTACTCTCCTCTCCGCTCCTAACATGCAATGTGTTTGACCTGTGTTGATCCCTGTTCTCTTTCAGCACTCGTGACTTGTTAGCTGCGTGTCAGTGGACCAGTTAGTATTGCCTGTGCTGTCAGAGACGTCCCTGATATCGTCGTCAGATGATGAAACAGACTTTGAACACATATTGTATTGTAATCAGCAGCCGCCCTATGTAATATATATATAGCCCTGTATGGTGCGGGAGGGACAAATGATTGATTGATCGATTGATTGATTGATGGCTAGGTTGTTAAGCGCACTAGTGGGCAGCCCCCTAGGTTCAGCAGCCCCATACAGCCCTGTGTGGTGAGGGAGGGACATATGGCCACATTCAGTGCGGTAGTCAGTGGTGTACCTCAGTCTGACATCTCGTGGCTCAAGGACAAGATTGACCTAGTTCTCACCTCCCGTCACATGACCTCGTTTGACCCAGATAGTGGTGTGTGTACGATGAACATATACAACACAAGTAAAGAAGACATTGGAGTGTACTCGTGCAGAGCAAGTAACGTGGCGGGGAGAGCAACGTGTACAGCCAACATCGTCGTCGTGCGTGAGTACAACAGCTCTCTCACTCTCTCTCTCTCTCTCTCTCGCTCTCTCTCTCTCTCATGGCGGGGAAAGCGACGTGACATCGTCGTTGTGCGTGAGTACTACGTACAGCTCTTTTATGTGTCGAGTACTATGATTAATTGATTTGCACTGTTTCGGATCTCGCTTTCTCTTCAGTCTATGTATTGGCAAGTGTGTTCTGTGGTATAGAACCGCTTGCAGTTGCACAGTCTACTGAGTCGTCCCTGACATCGCCTTCGGGTGAGGAACCGGACGTTAAATCCTTATTGTATTACAATGTGTTCAATAGGGCTAAAAACAGCTCTCCTATCTGTCATGTCCTATCGTCGCCAGATTATGAAACGGACGTTAAACTCGTATTGTATTGTATTGTATTGTATGGTCGAGTAGTAGCCTACAATGTGCTACAATGTTCTAACGATGTGCTAACCCTACCACGTGCAACAATGTGTTGACAATGTGCTAACCCTACAATGTGCTCAGCAGTCATTGATAGCGTTCAATAGAAAGTTATAAGTCCTGTAGTTACCAATATCAGTCGTGCAATATTCTACCCCGGCGAGTGTTGCTCTTTGTTTGGCTTACAATGTCTAGAGCATTGTTGATATCTGCACAGCGCCTGCAGGTCTAGCTCACTTAACTGAGAGAGGACAGCAGTCAGACGACTAGTCTTCAACTGTTCTGTAAACTCGACGCTAAGCACGGCGTCCAGTATTTTTAGTAATCAGTTGATGTTTGGATATGAAAGAGGACAGTTAGAACATGCAGCGTTTAACTGTAGCCTAGTAAAAAGGAACCTTGTAGGCTTTGCAATGGTTTGTTATTAATGACTTCTATATTTTAATTCTTTATAACTTTAATAATTATTCTACTTTAAGTTCATTGCTGGTCTAGCTTCCTGCGTTACTTGTGATATAAATCTAAATGTTAAGTTCAGTAGCGAAATATATTTATTCAGTTCTCTGTATTTATATTGATTGACGTCCCTGACATAATCCCTGGATGAGGAAAAGGACGTTAATCTTTTATTTTATATTCTTATCATTTACTGATCAGAAACAAACTTGTGGATTGGACCAATAGACATTCATTTTACTATTGAACTGCATTGATTTGTTGATTGATTGATTGACTGATTGATTGATTGATTGATTGATTGCAGCGCCTGATGCGGAGGTGACCATCACGGAGAAGTCTGTGTCAGTGAAGAAGGAGAAGGTGACGGTGGTGGGAGAGACGGAGACCAGGGTGACCGAGAGCTCTCCTACCTTCAGCCAGACACTGCTGCCTCTCATAGAGCTGTGGGTGGGAGACAGGATACAGTGAGTGCTCTATCAATCAATCAATCAATCAATCAGAGTTGTGGGTGGGAGACAGGATACAGTGAGTGGTCTAGCTACTAATCAATCATTCAAATGGTATACTGCCACTAATTTAAGTCGAGCGTGTCAGACTGTCACAGAGACAGAGCAGGAGAGAGAGAAAGAGTGAGAGCAGGAGAGAGAGAGAGAGGAGAGAAAGAGAGAGATACATGGGCACCACTAGATCTGTTGATAGCTGTCATTCTACCTAGGTGATTATTACTAGACGTGTGTTGTTTTTCTTATCTTGGGTTCGTTCGCAAGACCTGCGGTCCATGCGGTGTTAAAAATTACACCCCATCACAATTTGTAAACAAATTTATGTTTCGTGGCGAAGTTCTCGCGAACGTATTTTGTATTTTTATGCCACCTACAATAAAAATGGCAGCTTCCATATGGATCTCCATGATTCAGACATTCTTTAGATCTACATAAAATAATGAATAAAACAAATTAAATAATCAGAATAATTTGGACGCTTTAAAATTATTTACATATAATCATTAATGACTGCTACAATTAATTAATTCATAAAATTTCATATGACAAATGTTTGTTTATACTAAAACAAGATAGATTCCAAGAATTGGAACAAGACGTGGAGCCTCTGTGGAGGTGGTGCTCTAGTTCAACGAGCTCCCCGATCCGCACGCAAGTATGGCGGCTTGTGAGCGTGGTTTGACCTAGTTTAACCATGGCGGGGTAGCGTGGCTTGGTTCTCAAAAACAACAAAGTGGGGAAAACTCCCCAATCTCCACGTTTTCCAGGTCTTGCGAACGAACCCCTTGTGTGAGGCTATACTATGCTTCTTTACACTATACAGTGCTATAGACTATAATATAACATTGTGTTCTAAGTTAGTCTACATTCGTCTGCTATGTGGAGCAATTTGTATGCTATGTGTAACACAGCCTGGTATGTGAAGTATATGTTAGCAGCCTGGTATGTGAAGTTATGTGTGCTGTATGTTAACAGCCTGGTATGTGAAGCTATGTGTTTGCTATGTGTCTTGTGTTTGCTATGTGTCACACAGTCTGGTATGTGAAGTTATGTGTGTTCTATATGTTACACAGCGTGGTATGTGAAGCTATGTGTTTGCTATGTGTCACACAGACTGGTATGTGAAGCTATGTGTTTGCTACATCCTGGTATGTGAAGCTATGTGTGTTCTATATGTTACACAACGTGGTATGTGAAGCTATGTGTTTACTATGTGTCACACAGACTGGTATGTGAAGCTATGTGTTTGCTATGCGTCACACAGCCTGGTATGTGAAGCTATGTGTTTGCTATGTGTTGCACAGCCTGGTATGTGAAGCTATGCTATGTGTTTGCTATGTGTTACACAGCCTGGTATGTGAAGCTATGTGTTTGCTATGTCATAATGTGTCACACAGCTTGGTATGTGAAGCTATATGTGTTTTATGTGTTATACAGCCTGGTATGTGAAGCTATGTGTTTGCTATGTGTTACACAGCCTGGTATGTGAAGCTATGTGTTTGCTATGTGTTACACAGCCTGGTATGTGAAGTGAGCTCAGAACCGCCCCCCTCGGTCCAGTGGGTGTATAATGGGCGTGACCTGACCTCTAACCCAAGAACTCGCCTGACCTTTGACCGGGCTGTGACGACCCTGACTGTGGATCAGGCCATGGTTCAGGATAGCGGCGAGTACCTGTGCAAGGCTGGCAACACACTGGGTGAGGCTGTCAGCAAGACCTTCATCAGGGTCAAGGGTAAGTCAGCTCTCTCACATGGTCTAGTGCAGTGGTTCTCAACCTATTATGTAGCGGGGAACACCAACTTTTTTTCGCAAATCTCACGGAACACCATTATTTAAGAATTTTCTATGTAACTCGGTTATAGTGTGTAAAATGTTGTACCATGTAAAACTTGCAGGATTAAAATTTACGGAAAATCATAGTGAGATTCAGCCAAATTCACAATAATTATTTATGACTTGCTAAAATGCATATCAGTATTAGTATGGACCCAAGTCTTGCACAACTTTTTGCTGCCTACAAAAAATTCACAATGTCTTTGCAGAACTCCAGCTGGCTCTCAACACAGGTTGAGAAACGCTGGTCTAGTGGATACAAGAGTTGGTAAACATTCAATACTTGACATTCGCATTTCATCAGATGCTGTGTGTACTGTCGCACTGGCATACATCGAAGCCTTCTTTCGGTGCCCGTCTTCCTTCTCTATGGTGTCCTGTCCGTTCTGGGCGTTGACAGTCATGGTTTCCATAGTTCTCGCTGTCCAGTGGTTCTGATCATTTTTACTTCTACATTCATCCATTCACTGAGACTCTTTGTATGGGCAATTCTTCGTCTTCTTTTGAAAAGCTTTCTTCAATTTTTTCAATTGTTATTATGCTTTGTATTTCTTTAATCCTTGTAACATGACCAAAAAATTCGTCTGCCTGTTCACCACTGTATAGGAGGCCTCCACTGCTTGATAATACGTGTGTATTAATAATAATGCATTATTTTATTCTTGTCCGATTTCTGTCGAAACAGAAATATTAGTTGAGGTTGTGTGATATGTTTGTACTGATACATATTTATATTATCAATGTAGTCCTACTTAGCTTGAAAACCATGTGTTTGTAATCAGTGAGTAGGTGTCGCATGTAGTGGACAAATTGACGAGAGACTTGGTTCATGACTTGGGCACAATGTCAAGAGCTTGTTGGTTCTTTGCCTTTATTTGTTGGTACGTTGGCGATATATAATCTCTGTGATGAGGTGTGTTGACTCTACTTTATGTTGTTGTTGTTGTTGTTCGCTCTACTCGTGTTATTTCTGTTGTTGTTAGCTCGAGAGCCTCCAGCACCGGTGCCTGTAGGACAGATACAGCAGCCTGCAGGCCGCGCCATACAGATACACGTGGGTCAACAACAACAACAACCACAGCTCTATCAGCAACAGTCCACCATGATGACCGACCTGTGAGGGGTTGTGGCGGGGGAGGGGTAATCCAGTGAGGGGGTGTGGCGGGGGAGGGGCTAATCCTGTTTGGGGTGGGGCATAGATCTCCTGTGGCTCTTTACACTAATCTATGAACTCTTAGTCTTGAAGATCTCCGAGCCCTCTACGAGTGAAGCGCTATCTTAGAAAGATGTCGAGAGATAAGTAATTAGCTAGGGGTTGAGTTCCTAGTTGAGAGTTCTGTTCCTAATTACTGGTTACGTTCTTAATTAAGACTTAAAGTTATACATGAACTATTCACTTGTTCAGTTGTACAGTTTACACTTCAAACAAAGCGGGTGGCATGAAACATTAATACTTATAATTTCGTGGCTGATCTATTTGCTTTCGACTAATCGATTCTCTCGACACATGCACCTACATGTAGGCGGACATCAGTGGTGCTCCTGTTTAATCAGAACAATGAACCCAAGTCTTTATATCTATTGATACTTTGTTTATATCGAATCTCTGTTTGTTGTCATTGATGAATAGATTGGATTCCTCCTGTATGAACGAGTTTTCATTTGTTTATGTTTGTTGGCAATAGTGTACAATGCACCTATAGTATGCACGAATATGTAGTACACCTATAGTCTGCACGAATATTTAGTGCACCTATAGTGTGTACGAGTATTTAGTACACCTATATTGTGCAGGAGTGCACTATAGTGTGCAGGAGTACATAGTGCACTTACAGCACAGTGTGTCATGTAGGAGAACTAGTCTCGAGTCAGACTTGTTAGATACATGTACCCAGTACTTACTTGCTAACTTGCAATTAAAAGGAACTTAAAATGGTATATTTGCTACTGACTTACTGTTTACTAAAATGTTTATGGATTATCGAGCCGATACAGTCACTGTGAGAAGTTCAAGCATTGTTGGGTGACACGTGGAGACCGTTCACACTCCTACATAGTATCGCTATTGTATGACCTTTCTATTGAATCAACGCCCTGTCCAACAGGTCCGTTCCTTTCTCTGACACACGTGCAGCACTGCAGCTTGCGTATAAGGTTTAAATGGTTCAGCACGTTAAGATTTAGAAACACGCTGTATACTTAGTGCACAACAATACATGTACGAGAACGGGTATATTCTCCTCCGTCCTTAGTAGCGTATGTCCGTTCTATAGAATATCGGATGCTAGAATTGTCTTCGTACTTTACTTGGTGAAAATATTTCACGTTTTTAATTAGTGTTCAATACATTTTATGATTTCAAACTTGTTACTGTTGTCAATTTGGTTGGAATAATATTCCTATGTAAGTAGGTGTAGCCTATGACCTAATCCTGCTCAAATGCATGTATAAAGTATTTTGCAACCAGTGTCCTATAGGAGTGTGCATTTGTATGACGAGTAACATGACGTACTGCAATAAAGCTTCATAGTGGCGACATTGGCAAGTGCTCACTATCCTGGGTGTGTGGCCTACGTTGTCTGCCTCGTACAACGTCGTTCGTACACAACTGTATTGAGTCACCTCGATGAGCCATCAAAAAGTCAACCCATTACAATGCCTTCACAATGCCTTCACCCAACAGTATGCGGCGCCTTTGTTCAAGGATAATCTGACGTCTGATCAATGTGGTTTCACGTCGCCTACATCGGTGACTGCGTTGGTTTAGTTGGCTTCAATGAAACATGTGCAGCTCTCGGTTGGTATATTCATGAGCGTTCTGGATCCAACACGGGAAAACTGATGTTTGAAGGATTATTTTCAGTTAAATTTGTATGTTTTCCATGACATCCATGGAGATGTAGATGTTATGTCAGTAGATTATAGTGCTGATAAAATGTGCTTCACAGCTAGGACCGGCGCCCTTGACATGGTTTATCTGTAGACCTAGGGTCACATGTTTCGTACAAGCCGAGTGGTGCAGGCAGCAATGGAGACCCATATCAGAAGAAGCTACAGCTGTACTGTCCTTGAACTAAGGCATCATATCGTGTGTATGTTAAAATCAGTCTTTGTGAAGGGATCGACTTGTTGGATTGATCAATGGTGTGTTCATTAATCAGCAAGAATGTAGGCTGTTCATGAACTTGTGTATTAGGTCTGCCAGATGCAATTAGCTGGCTAGCAGAGTCCAGACTCGTGCGATATGCATATTTATAGCGTCATTGTTTATAGAGTAGCGGCATAAAGCCTGTGACGAGATGAGCCCGTGGAGTTGAGCCTTAACCCTATGCACATAACTGATCCATAACATTGATCGTTTTCATTTCTACATTTTAAACTTCCCATTAGGTCCATTAACAGTGACGGTGTTTTGTAGAACTGAGCCGAAGAGTTTTTTAAGTTTAGATAACTAACTTCAAAGTATGAATAGCATTTTTTTAAATGTTGATTTTATGCTATTTAAATATAACTAACACACTATAACTAGCACACTTAACTATCTCTATACAGCTTAAAAATAGTGTTTTTATAATTGCATTCGAACATTATAGCCGTGTATCTTAACTTTTGAAAATTGTCTGTGGCTTAGTTCTGCAAAACACCGTCCTTTTTATTATTTTAATTTATTATTATTATTTGAACTGTTCCTGTTACAGTAATAATACTATTATTATTGTGACTGTTAGCCAATTGTTACTACATCCCATGCAGTGTCCGTCAACTAGACAAGCGACATAAAGGTAAAGCAGCTTGTGTACTAGTGTGCAGGCTGTTACACTATAATGTTCAAGCCTGGCAGTTGAATATGTCGAAATCAATCAATTAGGCCCAATCACCGAGGATTTAACGTCCGGTTCCTCACCTGAAGGCGATAACAGGGACGTCGAAATTGAACTAGAGATACATGTAGAGTAGGGCCTAGATCCAGTTTGGCACATGTGAGCAGCGCACTGCTACCAGGGGCGTCTATCCCTATACCTTCATGGCGCAGCCTGCGCCATGGAAAAATTGGCGGGGGAGTGGAAATTACTTGTAACTTTCTG
>JAQFZF010004898.1:0-10272 GCA_034695365.1 Enchytraeus norvegicus
TAGAATAAGCTTTGTTAATTTGTTTTTTTCGATTTTTTCGTAGAAACGCTGTAACTTTTTCATTTCTAAATATTTTTGACCAAAATTGCAGGGTAGATGTCAAAAATCCTCCTCTAGAAGTCTGTAAAATAATTTTTTTAAATATTGAGTTTTGACGAAGTTATTAAGATTTCGCTAGGGGGTTGTTTTTTTTTACTCACCCTGTAGATTTTACTCTGTTAGCTTAGTGCTCATAAATATGAAGATTGTCCGTTTTCTCTCAAAACGGAAGAGATTGTTAGACTTATGATTTAATTAGCGTCCTCTATTGGTACATTTGATAGACATTCAATCCTTTTTTGGCCTTTGATAGCCTATTAATTAGTACTTCATGTTTAATTATATTTGAAATTCTTAACTCTTTTGCTGATCGTTTTATTTTGTAACTATTTATGTGTATGATGCTTGCAACAATCTGCGATTGGCAGATTGACTTCAATTAACGTATATTATAAACCTAACAATAGTATTATTATAAAGAAATTATTTTTCTACCTTTTTCTTGGCCCAAATCTAGAAAACTTATTTAGTAGTGAAATATACTTTTGGAATGTATACCTATACCTTTACCTTTTAGTTCATAAAAAGTAAAAACTTTATGTAAAACTTATTTTTATTATAAATAGTAAAAAACTCATAGTAAAAACAAGTTTCTTACAAAGTGCAAGTTCTTAGGTAGGTAGCTAAGTTCTTAAACAAAGTTCTTAAACAAAGTTCTTAGGTAGATAGCTTCGAGTGTGTTTAACGTTAAGGTTCAGAAGCCCGAAGGGCTTCTCTTCAAGACAGCAAAACAAAAGAACATAGTTTTACTTTTTATGCACAATTTTTATTCAATCAACCTGACTTATGATGGCATTCCGGAACTCCTTTAACAAAAATTAAAGCGTGTGGAATTATCCGTTTACGTATCAAACTTTTCCTCAATTCAGACCTACTCCCAGTTTTGTCATATTTTGTTGAGAGAATTCTTTGTAATTCCGTATAGCCTATTAGGTTGATAGTAAAATAATTGTTTGCGTCTCAGTGCGTAAAAAGTAAAAAATGTTTAAAAACTTGTTTTTACTACCGTATATAGCCTAAATTATTCATTTTCATTTCAGTCTTGATTTCAGCTTCTATTTTATGTAGCCTACATAGTACATGTAGCCCTATTGGATACTAATGGATTCATCAATTGTAGGCCTATTATACAATTTTTAGGAAGATCTCTTGTCGATAATTATGGGCATGGAGGGAAAATATCATGGCTTCAAATTTGACAACAAGGACGGAAATAACAAGAGGTACGATATGTGTGTTCAGGATATTTTTCGTTTTAAACCAATCAGAAAGTATAAGAAGTTTAGTTTTTACTAGTCCGTCTGATACCCAAATATCAGAATTTGAATATAGAATATTAGTGTCATCCCCAAAAACGTTAAATTTTAGTATTTTACTAATATATGCCTTATCGTTAATGTATAACAAAAACAAAAACAAAAATGGATCTGATAATTGGGAGCAATTAGTATGTAGTAGGTGACTACTTCGGAAGGTTGCGAAGGTTACCACAGGTCTGGCGTATATGATCCAATTACCAACTTGGATTGGATAGAGTGGGGCTGGCGACCTCACCATCGGATTACTGATTATGTCACCTGTGTGCTGCAATCGCTCAGGATCGGGATCAGCTCCGCGCCAACGTTCGGTAACGAATATGGCACAGAACCTTTGCCTTTACCTTATAACAAAAAAGCTATAGTCCTACTATTTAGCCCCGGGGAACTCCACTGGGTATCATTTTTTCATTATGACGCGGCGTATACACATTACACAACATACTTTTGTCTATTCTGCAAGTAGCTTTTTATTACATTTTTAGCAATACCCCTTATGCCATATATGTCCCATTTCTTAAATACTATATCAGGATCCAAAGTGTCAACGTGTCATGATCCAACTTGTATGGATCTATATTTCAAATGCTTTAGATATTTCAATTAAAATCCCCGTGCAGTATTCGTTTTTGTGCATAGCTTCTCATGTCTATCATAAAAATTCATAATTTGCCGTGTAAAGTAGAATGCTTTTATCTAAATCCATGTTGGGAAGGTGTGAGAATGTCATGGAGCTCAATAAAAGAAAGTGGACGTTTGGTGATAATTTTTTCACATATTTTAGAGACGCAAGGTAAAACACTGATTGGTCTATAGTTTGAAAATGTGTATTTTCTATGGGAGACTTGTTACATAACAATGTTATTTAAACTAGGTTATGGTATCGTTATCGTTCCAAAGTAACGGTATCGATATCGCTATCGGTCCAAAGTATCGGTATCGTTGGCTTATTTTGTAATCTGGGTAACAGCCCAATAGTACTTCTCTAGTTCACTTCCAGATGGCAGGTCCAAGGTACAACTGCCTTCTCAAAGTATAATTAATGAGCAATACAATACCATACAATGAAGATATTTTTTATTTAAGCACGCCAACTAGGCTACCAGAAAATTTATTTCACCTTTAAATGATGCCTTTCCACAGTGAAAACTATGGGTTTTGAGGTAGTTTTCATTGCCATTCGCAAATGCCTTCTAACAAGGGAATTTGTCAATGGCTTCGTCAATATCGGCGATGATTTCCCAGACCCAACTCAGATCCGAGAAACATGATCGCATACAGTCATACACTAATTAACTTAGCTGACTCACACTAATATGTTGGCTTAGACCTATTTCATTAATGCCATTCCAATTACTAATTTTATTTCAATAGAATTGCTTCATTTATGATATTGAATAACTTTCGGGGTGGGTTATAATTTGTTGTTTGCAGTAGATCACATACATGTATAACAACCTTCCAGGCCAAGCTGAAAACCCATTTGCTTCCTCCTTGAATCTGTTTATTCAGATTCTCTTGCCCTGGCTAATGCACTGTTTCTGATCTCGCTTTCTCTTCCGTTCGTGCATTACAAGTACGTTCTGGTGATATAGAACTGCTTGTAGTTGCATGGTCTGCTTGAGACGTCCATGACATCGCCTTAGGGTGAGGAACCGGACGTTAAATCCTCATAGTATTGTATTGTATTGTTTTGTATTTTTTGTAATGAATTTAGTCTGTACGACTCGAACGGTAAATTTTCATTAAAAGACTATAATGTCATATGTTACAGCCTGTTGCCTGATTGCTTAAATGATTGATTAATTGATTTCTTAGTTAAGCTATGATTAATTAATCGATCATTATTGATTGAAAGATTGATAGAGCATTTGATTTTGTTGATTGAAATGTTATAGAGATGTATTTCATAAGAGAGAATGCATAGCGGCTTGCTCTGAAGTGATAGAAAAGTTGGAGTGGACAGTAAGTTCGTCTTTAACAATTATAAATACTGGTGGACACATTTTTTAAAAATATCCATGTCAATAATTTAATAATTTCTTCTTATTTGTACTTTAATGAGTTAGATATGTGAACAACTTTGTAATAAAGATATCTAAAGGTAGGCATACAGATAATGTTAAGTATCCTTGCTTGTTCCAACAGCTAAGTTAATAATAATAGCCTATTCTATTGATCTCGCCAGATGATGAGATAGCCGGGATTCGTTTCCAAGTTCGGCTTAGCTAGTTGCAGTCGTTAGGGTACCAGCTGTCTGGTAGGTTAGTGGATATCGGCGCTTACAGCATTGTGCGTTCTAAACGGCAATGGTACATAATCATGGAGAGAGGAAAAAACAAACAAAAACAGCAAAGAAAATGAAACTGGCATGTGAGTTCTCTCATATGTGAGAATATACGAATAGAAAAAAATTATACGGAGAGTCTATGCAATTGGATGCGAACTCAGTTACCTGAGGAAGAAATGAAGAATATAACAGTGATAAACATACTGCGCACTACAAAGGATCGACAAAGTTGGAGAGCCATGATCGCCCACGTCCTTAGTGGACATGGTACCTGAAGAGACGTAAAATGATAAGACATCGCAAAGTAACTGTGTTAATTACAATAGAAAATAAACACCGTGGGCGAGAAGAAGCAGCGCCTTGTAGACGTTTGGCAATGCACGCAGCAAGCTGACCTTGATAACGCAATAGACGAGTGGCGAAAGCGTTTCAGAGCTGTATTCGCGGCAAAGGAGGTCATTTTTAGCATATGCTGTGACTGTTGACAGTAGGCCTACCTGTATAACATCATTTGTTTCGTGTGTAGTGTCACAGATTTCGGTTTCGTGAGTCAAGTCACAGATTCATAAGCATTCTGTACCTATTGATATACGGAAACTGCACACCTTCAATCGCGCAATATTCAAGCACTGTTTTAAAATAAGTCATTAACGTCATTGTTTACTGCCAATAAGTCATTGTTTACTGCCATCTGATAGTAGATTTCATCCTGATTCTAGTGATGCCAGAATATTTGTAATCGGTTTAGAAATACCAAAGTTATGGGCTAAAGATGGCGAACATGTTTTTGTATGGCTCACAGCGTAAATATAACTAATGTGGACAACTATATAGCAAACTAGGCCTACTTTCCTGATATAAATTAAAAGTTGAACCTATTTTTAAATTCAGTTAAGTTGGGAATTAAGTTAAACTGCTTAAGTTACACAAGATATTGCTTACTAAAAACTATTTTTAGTTAGCTGCCTATCACTGTGTAGGAGGGGCCCCCATCCCCCGAAGCTTGTTGGAGCGCCCCTCAAAATATGATGGTCCCCCCTCCCCCAGCTTTTCATTTTAGCCAGTCACAATCTCTTCCCCGACCTTAGTCTTGGAGCGAGCAGCTCCATCATCCCCCCAATGATGGGGCTCCTGAATAATAAATCCATTACGAATATTTACGATATCGCTTGATGATATATCGCTTATCGGTCTCTGGATGTTTCCTGCTTATACATAGGGCGCTGAAGGCTGGACTCCATTTTCCATCGATGCACGTGGCTTGGTGTGGACCTGTCAGCTCGTAATCCTTGTCACACGTGAACTCTATCCTATCGTTGTGTCCTATCTCCTCCACGTACGTCCTGTATTCGAACTTACCGATGACGCCGATTATCAGTATCGTTCCGTTAGACAGAGTTCCTGGGTGTGGACAGTAATCTAGATATAATAAATCAGGCAGTCAATCAGAAACTACGAAATTTACTTTGGTCAGTGCCAGTGCTGGTTCTTGCATTTATGGTGGGTGGGGGGGGGGGGGAATAAGGAGGGTCGAGCCGTTGGTGGACCTGGCTCCGGATCAGTCACAACCGGGGAAGCGTGTAGTGCGCGATCGGTCACCGCTGTAAACTATGAAGGCCTACTACATGTAGAATGGCCAAACAAGAATTATTAGAATATAGTTTAATGTAGAAAATGACTGTAGAGAATATATTCAGTTAAAAATTAAGAAGTTTTAGTAATAGTCTCCAATCACATTTAAACTAGTCTGACTTGTCAATGACAATTCCAACATGCATGCTGCAACTTTTAGCCCTCTCTCACAAGTCTGGGGGCCTAACTGACCGGTCTAAGGGGAAGTTCTAAGCCCTCTCTAGCCCCGCCCCCTTCGAATCATTAAGACCTACTTTATATATATATATATATATATGCCACCGTATATATATGCCTCGTATATATATATATATATACGAGGTGACATAAAGAAGTGGACTCCTAATTGTTCTTTGAATTTTGTCGAGACCATTAAGTCTAGCAACAAATTTGCAGGATATTTTAGCAGGCCAGTTTTAAATCCTTCCAGAAAATTTCAGAAAAATCGCACCACAGCAAGCATGCCAAGGTACAGGCGATTTTGCGACCGTATAGATATACAAAAATAGATATACACCGTGTCTTTCAATTTGTGAATTGTAATGATTATTGAGCTGATTCCTATGAATTTTGCCAGCAATAGAGAACTAGCAATTCCATATCTAGTCACCAAATTTCATTTGGACATTTTAAAGCAAAAAGTTATTGATATATCAGTATGACGGGGTAGACAAATTTGCAGTTTCATAACGTCATACATTTCAGTAAATAAAGCACGCTTCTTTCAATGCTTGTCTACCACTCCATACTGAATATCAACAACTTTTTTCAAAGATATCGGAATGAAATTTAGTGACAACAGATATAATTGGTTGCTCTCTATTGCTGGAACATTTGATAAGAATCAGCTCAATAATTACAATTTATGTAACTGGTAACAGAAGACGTATTGAATTATCATGTAATTCAATACGGATAAACTGTTCTTGGACACCTGTCATGTTCAAATGTGAATAACTTTTTTGTTTGTAAAGCTGTCTGAATGAAATTTGTCAAAGTGTGGTAGAATTGGTTGTTCCACATTTCAACAAAATTTTACAGGAATCGGTGTGCTATACGATTTAATGCAAATCTAAACACCTTCTCGCTTAGAAAGGAAATGGTGTACATTATATCTGATGGGTACGGCCACATAAGCGCCTATGACTTGGTCACCTGTTGTTCGAATGTGCTGAAATTTTCACAAATTACATAAACTGGCCAGCTCATACATCCTGTAAATATGGTGCACCTAGACTTAATGGCCTCCACAAAACTGAAAAGCAATTATGGGTCCACTTCTTTTAAAAGTCACCCTGTATATGCGTTTTTTATGTGTTCAGCTTTGTCATTCTTAGCCAGTTCACGAACGAAGCGAGTAAAATGTTTGCTTTCCTCCTATTCTCCACATCCTCCAATATCAAAGAGAGGACCGCTCCTACATCTGCCTCTGTCTAAGAGAGGATTGTTTCCATAATGTTAAGATCTACTAGGCCGACTAAGATCTAGTAAGATCTACTAGGCCGACTAAGAAACATTTCTTGGTATCATGAAACTAAGGCCAACCTGTTATATGGACCTCATGAGTTATCCGGTTGCATTAGTTAAAAATTATTAATAACCACCTTACTTTATACAAAATGAGTTTAGATTTCACATTAGGCATGGGCGTAACCAGGGGGGGTTGAGGGTTTAAACTCCCTCGAAATTTTGTGACCAATTTTTTTAATGTGTTGGTTCTTAATCTCTCTTTGTCTCTCTCTCTCTCTGTCTCTCTCTCTCTCTCACTCTCTCTCTCTCTCTCTGATGCATTACCAGATAATTAACAAATTTTCGACACACTCGATCTTCAATGAGAAAACATATTGTGAGGAAATTAGGTGTGCTGAAAATGGACTATGCGTCTAGGACATGTGTCCAAGATATGTGTTCGAGGCGAGAGTTCTAGGAGAGCCGGCGTGTCCAGAATATGTGTGTGGTGTGGAAGTATGTTTGTGCCTGAGTTTTGTCTGAGGTCTGGAGATACAATGTGGGTTGGATGTGGCTAGGCCAGTGATCCAGGAGTCGAGATTAGAGCATTGAAGGAGAAAGTTTGCTTTAGAGTGTCGGAGAGTTGATGGAGAGTTTTGAAAATCAAGTGATAGGTTTGAACTTGTATTGAGTGAGAAAGTGTGATAGTTGGATATAGAGGAAGTGTGAGATTTGGATTTCTAGACGAAGTTGCTTGATATGATACGGTAGGTAGGTTGTAATAAGTTTCGTAATGTAGGCACTGTAGTGAACAATTTAAGCAATCTTATAATGTAGTTGCACGAGTTTTCTATTTATTATTTACTTTACTAACCTTTCACTAAGCTAATATATATATATATCAGTATAACTGTTCATGAGTACTATTTTTGTGTATGACATATTTGATAACGCGTGATTGAATATATGAAATGTAATTAAATATGTAATAATTTATATTAAGTGAGTTTTACGCGTTTTTATAATATCTAATCTTCTCTGGAGGCCCTTAGGCGCATGAGCGCATATTGTTTAAAGAGCGGTACGAGCATAAGCAGAGATTAGATAACGAGCGGTACGACCTCGAGTGCACAGAAGTTAAAGAATACAGAAATCAGAGAAATCGTGTTAATGAACTTAAAGAAATAAATATGGAACATAGCAATTTGACAGATATGACAGCAGATATAGGAGGTGAATAGTAATGAGAACAGTTTAGACGATAATATTGTGGACAGAAATTGTGAAATTAATGCTACAAAAGAATTGTATTGTGGGTTTGTACCTGCGCAACAGCAAGTCATACAACAATTATGTCACAATAAGAGAGATTACTGATATTGCAACTGATAGAATTGATCAAAGCAGTAGTCTTGCTGAAGTCTGTGTTAACTTTGTCATGCGTATGATGAAAGACCCAATTCCGGCAAAAGAAAACAATGAAACTGTTGACAATGCGACTGAGAGATCGTTTGATGAAAAACATTGTGATGCTGCACGCGAACTTAACGGAGGGACTGATGAAGAAACTATTGGAGCTGATGATGTTGGCATCGATAGTGAACTTGCTGAAGCTGATGACAGTGCCTCTGATACATCTGATAATAGAGACAGTGATAGACTAGTTAATAGAGTCATTGTAAGAATTGATGATAGAAACGTTGATATATACACTGATAAAGCCGAAATTACAGAGATTGATAATATAACGGATGATCTTGATGTTAGAAGAGAAGATATAATCCTTGGAGATAATAATAATATGATATTAAAAAAACCCAGTAGGCACTATCACATCCATAGGTGTGACTCCAACTGGTGTGACTAATCTGACTATCACTGTGAGTAACAACAGCAGCGGAACGGTGAATATTACTGTTTGTGAGAATTATTTGAAAGAGGTGCCGGAAAGTCGTTCAAACCTCAACTGCGTGTGGAAATCTGAAGTGTCGTCATGTGGGCAGCAGAAATCGCACAAAATTAAAGAGATGACAAGGATACAGTGTGCTACAAGGATACAGTGTGCTCGAAGGTGATTGTGTTCGACTATAATTCATACGAGTAAGAGACGAGACATTCAGAGGCAACAATTGTGCAACTAGGTGAGAGACATTGGATAACGAGGAATTACGGAACAGAAAATTTGTATCAACATGTTGGACTATTTACACATTGGATGTTGCTATGGGTGATATTCTTTTTCGTGCTCTATTATAAGGCAGTAACTATTGGTAAGACGATAAGTTTGTATATTTGGTAATTTATTTATATCACCTATTGTCTATTGTCTATTGTAGGCCTACCTGATCAAGTATAAAACAACTGACATCTGGCTGTATTATATCAGTGAACTGTACAAAAGCCGCGAAAGTCCGTGTAGAAGGCATAATTATGATAGTAGTATTTTCTATAATCGGTACAAATAGTAAATTGAAATATAACTCTTACATTACTCCATACTCGAATGTATGGTTTACTATGGTTTATGGTGGACTAATTTACCGAACGATATGGATGATTGGTGTAGTATGTTAGAGTAAATTGTTATAATAATGAGTTATATGTAAGAAAGGTTAGATATGTTAGAGAAAAGTTTTGATCAGGGAAATAAAGACCACTGATTGTATTGTGTTACAAAGAAGATGCAGATTGATGGTCGTTCTATTGTTTATGAAGTAAATATCTGTATTTATATGTGTGTATAGCAGTGTATAGTGTATAGAAGTGTATAATAGTGCATAGAAGTTCGGTCTAGTGAGTGATATTTTGTCGATGAAGTTGTGGAATAAACTTATAAAGTAATCGTTCAAGAGATTTATATTGTCGTACAGGTATATAAAGTTGTTGTATGTGCGTATAAAGTAGTCATTTGAGAGATTTATGATGTCGTGCATGTAAATGGATTTGTCGTTCGTTATCACGATAATTCAGAAAGTTCTTCCTGGAAATGTGTTCATAGTGAGCATAGTGAGTCGAATTCAGCAGATATTTTGATTTTCATGATTATTTGACTAAATATTAAAAGTTTTGTTATCAATGAAATTGAAAATTATTGTTTTGTTTGGATAAGATATTGAAATACTTGTATTGTATTGGGTTTGTATATATGATCTTTAGTAAGTTTTGTTCCTTTATAGGCCTATCATAGGATTATGTTATCAAAGTTATGTTACTTTGTTTTGATGCTCTTTGTCTTGTAATAATGCTTGCAGATTGACTAAATAGATACTATTTCAGAGTTTACTATTAGAGTTTACTTGCTACTTTTGACAACAAGATACTTCCGTTTACTAGAATGTTAGTTTTTCACTCGTTTCTTCCCGGTGCATCTGTAGTACAGGGACAAAACTGAGTAAAAATCTGGGAAGGGTGTGAGGGAATTAGGTGTGCTGAAAATGGACTATGCGTCTAGGACATGTGTCCAAGATATGTGTGTATATGATATGT
>JAQFZF010004899.1:0-10271 GCA_034695365.1 Enchytraeus norvegicus
GAGACTCACAACAAATTGGCAGACAAGGAATTTTGCATACTGTCCACAGGATGGTTGTCACTACGTCACGGTATCAGCTAACTTCAGTGCACATACATATTATACAGAATGTGGCGGTCTGTAACTGTAATGGTTGAATTATTTCTAATATCGTTCCAACTATATAATCTATTGTGGTACTAAACTAGTAATCTGTAGACATTTCGAATATATTGATGAAACACTTCTTTCGCATATTTATTTATTACAATTTAGGTTGATTTAATAACTTTTATTGAAGACGATTTTATTGAGTTCTAAAATATTTCCTTCTTTCATTCGTTTTAGTTAGCCTATCACAAAATTCGACCACACCCACATGATGCTCTTTATGTAGGCCTTCATTTTTTATACAGTTGGGTTTACGTCATTTACATTTTTTATAGTTGTGGTGAACTATTGTACAGTCTAATTTTTATGTTTGTTTTGATCTTTGAACACACGGTCTTGATGTCCTACTTTGTGAATTATGCCTACTTGTTTCTGTTCGAAATCTAATAATTATTAAACGCAAGTGAATAATTTAAAGTTATATAAGCACACTTTAAGCAGTGATTTCATGTATGCAAATTACTTATATTGTATTTCTGTATAATATACAAAAGTACAAATAAGCGGTAACAACGGAGACATATCAACACAAAGTTGAAAATGATAATTAGATGCATGTAAATTAGATGCATGTATAAACAACAACAACAGAAGAATAAAAACAGCAATAGAAATCTTTTCGCGATTGATCAAATTTTACTAAGTTGATTCACTTTCTGCAAGAAATAATCGGTCCATAGGCTACAGAGTGAAAGAAACGTTACATTTATCTTGATAAATTATTCTTAGTTACTGTTAGCTTACGGTTACGGTGACTACCGTTTAGGCTTAGTGACGTGGCTTGGTATCGACGTGACAGTTACATGAAGAGTTATTCAAGTTATATTACATGCGGTGGCTTGTACCAGAGACATGATATCAGCAGTACATGATATCAGTAGTATAGGCCTATAATAAAAATCAATAGCTAAATAGCAAGGCTAACAACGCTGCATCATGCATGTTGTAACAGTAATACAATATTAATACAATAATACAATATTAAGCACAGAATACATGCAAACTGTATATAAATAAATACAATATCAACATTATATTATACCCACAAAGCACATTGTGCATAAGCTGACAACAGCACATGGTACATGGATGGTTTAGAATTTGTAAGTTTAAAAAAATAAACAGGCAGTGATGGGCAAAATAGTTTTTAAAAACTATTTTGCCCATCACTGCCTGTTTATTGTTTAATAATGATTAAATAAGGTACCCGCGTTGGGGCGGTAAACCGAAAATAGATCGTGCGAAAAATGCACGTGTTTCGTAAGAGCCGTCAAAACGGAGTTACTGCGGAAGGCAACGGGAAATCGTATCAGAAGCCAGATGTTGTAGAGGCCTTGCCTGTGTGATGTCATTAACTCGTCGATCAGCGGAGTGCTCATTATGAAGTGTGATCACGGTGATAGCAGACTAAGTAGTTTATATCCTGGACCTGCCGTATGGCAGCACACTATATAGAGAGAATAAGGTTATATAAAAGGAAAAGAAAGGAAAGGTATACCATAGGTCAGAATTGACCCCTTGGTTTAGGAGCTAATCCCGTTTCATAGCGCTTCAGCACACAGGTGACAACTGTCATTAATCTAGCAGCAAGGTCGTTAGCCCCACTTTCTCTCCATAGAATCAAACGTTAGAGTCGAGCGGCCAGGCCCGTGTTTACCTTTCGCAATCTTCCGAAGCAGTCACCTAACACGTACTTTTGCTTCCAATAAACCGACCCACGAAAGGATGAAGGGATTGGTTGGCCCGTTGTACATGCAAGATTTTACTCTCTGATTGACTCGATCGGGAATCGAAAACCGGACCTTATGCGCAAAATTCACACACACTGGCCGATGCGCTGACCATTAAACCACTGAGACCCACTAAGGTTATGGACATCTCGTAAATGAGAACAGGTTCGAGAAAAATCGAGATTTTATTTTAAATTAAGTCTATACTATTCTTTAACTACCAACGGTGAAGATATTAACCGAAAACGCGTCGGCTGAAGATAATTATATTTGTTAACCAAACAACCAGAAGTAGATATTTAGTGTTAAATTCTTCCGGATTCCAGATAATAGTATGCCAATGTATGTCGCATTCTATTATACTAGTAGTTCATACAGGCCAAGCTATAGACAAATTGTAAAAGCTACTGAACTTTAATTACCATATACCTACCCAAGATAATGATAAGATATGATACATGATAATATAGATTTTATCTTCTATTTAAGTAAGCGCATTGGCGACTGCTGTGGACCCAGTAAATCATTTAACGCAACAGTATCATCAATCTGGGTTAATTAGCTAAGTAGGTATAAGGCTAGCCTTGCAGCCTTTCTATCTCTTACAAATGTGTCATATTAGAACTATTTTTCTTTTTCAATCTGGGCTCAATTAGGCTACAAATGTAAAATGTTCAGTCGCCTGCTTCCGTGAAGATCAATCAAAGTTAACAAATCTATTTCAGTGACAAAGCCAACTTGGATCTGCGATTCTACATTCTACGTGTAGATCTACGGCTGTGAGGCAAGTGGGTACATTGACTGCAAAGCCAACCCTTAGCATCAATTGCCTACCACAAGCTTATAATACGAATTAAAATAAGAAAATCACACGAAAATGGAAGCACAAAATGAACAAATATTCCTACGCTAAGTTACATTCTTCTATTAGTAAAAGCTGTACAAAAAGTAATACAGATAATGAAGAACTAGTAACAATCAAAGAACTGTTGTCCACTAGTATCAGCGTTAATGATGACGGTCTCGCAGCCAATGTCAGGACAATAGTAGGCCCCAGTGGCCTGGCCATACCCCACTAACTTCAAGGACAGCAGCCTGCAGTACAATCAAGACAGTAAAAAAAATCATTCTCACAGTAGGCAAATAAATCAAGAGAACTCAAACAAGACGATGATAATTGATAGCAGAATTATATGCTTGCACACTGCATAATCAGTATGAGTCATTTTTCTATACTATACAGAAACAATTGGTTACACTTGCACACACGTCGTGGAATTATTGACGTTTTTTCAATGCCTTCTGGTATTTTCTTCATTTTAGACCTAGTATCCTAATACTTGGAATAATCCTGTGTTGGATACTGAAAACTTGAGAATAGACTAACTGAAAACTGCACATGTAAAAGCCGTAAAGTAAAAGCCGACTAACGCAGACATTTCATACTGAGGAGGGCAACGGGAAACCACCTCGGAAGTTAGAATAATATATATATTCGCAAGAAAAAAGGTTACATATTAGATGTGGTAATGGCATGGCCTTTTTGATGGGATCAACTTGATGATCGATGTTAGTGCTCACTAGTAAGCGTCATGGCAGACTCTGTTCAGAATATAAACATTGTACCTGAATAAAAAATACATATGCCAATGTATTTGGCAGTACACTAGAGAGAGAGAGAGAGAGAGAAAGAAAGAGGGAATGAGAGATCCTAATAGTAATCTAATAAAACTACAGAACAGACCAACAGAAATCCAAAATGCAATTGCTAATGTATAATCACACAGAAATCGAATTCTTCACTAGTTGAAGACGACAATTTAGGTGTCTTGAAGGCAACGCCTTTGAGATGGCATTAACTTGTTGGCTTGGTCTATGTTAAGAGAGATAATGAGCACGATAATGGACGGTGCTCTCTGGAAAGTTGACCATGGAACTGCACCTCATAGGTAGGTTTATTGATTAGAATGTGGAAACGAACCGAGAGGTAGAGTTCCAGAAGTAGACTTCAGTTGATGACTGATCCAGTGACGCTTGGCTAGGAGCCGGAAGTACATCTGAGGTACTGAAGAGACTTCCCGTCAGCTGATCCCACTGTCTGCTCGTGACGTTGAACGTTGCGTTGGGCGGGTAACAAAACTGTAGGATGAGGTAGTCACCTCTGCAGGCAATATCAATATTGTATTTTGTTGTGTTATACAATATACATGTAATATTGGATTCAATAAATTTTTATAGGAGAGAGTGTTCCAACCATATCGTCCCAGAAGTCATCATAAATATCACTATAGATAAGAAAGTCAACGTAGCCTAAGCAGCATGCGTGGACTGTGTTTGAGTGTACCAGTTAGTATTGCTTGTGCTTTTGGAGGCGTTTCGGATATCGTCGTCAGAAGATGAAACGGACGATAAATCATGTTGTCTAATTAATCAACCTAATTACCTAAATAATTGCTCATATAGGCCTATTGGTTATTTCTCGCTTGAGAAGTTCAGAACTCCGCTCAAACACCTGCCTCCATCCGCACATCTAGCGTTATAGCCATACTCTAGGCATCTTAGATATAGGACTACGTGCCAAGTAATTTGAAATAATGCATTAGCAAAATAATAGTTAGAAACTGATGAGTATTCTACTCCCGGGTTGAAACATTTTCCTAGACGCGCAGTTCTCTTCATCACTCGTCACTATCGCTAGTGCCTATGTTCTGAAACTAACAAAGAGCAACCATCAAAAAGTCCTGATATTCTTTTAAAAAGGCATCCCGTGTAGTATAGATAAAATCCTGCAGTGGATTAATTGATTTTTAGGCGATGTGTGCTCATTTATGAGCGATACACACATATACACTATTATTAAAACTATGCACTTAACTTTATGAATGAACCCGCCATTTTGTAGAGTACTAAATCAGTAGATTATATTGATTAAGTTATAAAGTAAACTATTACCGATGAAAGTTGTACATAGAGACTTCAATGCTCTGAGGCACACTATCACCAGTCCATGCGAGCCGGTAGTTCCTGTTGGCCTCGAGTGTTGCCTGGTACTGGGTTGTGTTCGGCTTCATGGGATCGTTTCTATTGGCTCCACTCAGAGTAACGATCGAGGCCAAGTCCAAAGCATCGATGTTCAACTGGGCAGTTTTCGTCAGCGCGTTTATAAATAACTGTCAACACAGAAACATACAACTCATTAGACCGAATACATAATGCATTCGGTCTAATGAGCATTGAAAGTCTTACTCCGCATCTAGTGAAACAGTCAGAGAAGGACCCGGCTGGGAATCGACCCCGCAGTCTCTGCTAAGCAGGCTATTGTGCTGAAAAGCAGGCCATTAGATCGAAATATTAATAATGCTAGATAAATAAAATCAACCCACTGGCTTTAGGACTCAATCAATACGAATTTAGATTCAATTTCTTGGCAAAAATTCAATTAGGGGAGAACATGAAATAAGCAACTCCGACATGGATCATTGCGTGGTAGGCTGCTTGTGCTACGTACTTCGCGTGATGTGACAAATAAATAATTTAAAAGTACAAGACTTAGACTACACTATAGTATCAGACAACTACAGTGGTTAATCTAACCTGCCCAAAAGCCTGTGCGGGACAGTATGATATTCCCTGTGTTTCGTCATCTACGCACGAGTCCTTGTAGAGCAGAGGATTGTCAGGCCTGATGATGTAGGAGGCCTGGGTGCCCGTGATAGAGCCAGCTAGATCCTGAACGATCTGAAACAGATCTCCGTCCTTGTCGTAGTTACCCCAATAACTGCTGTTTCGTCGACCAAAGTAGATCTTACGACTCTGCGGAGAAATAATGCGAAACAGTTAGAGCAAGATATTATAATTTGTCCATTATTGAGCAAATTTCCACATTTGGTCAAGTACAACATTTTGGACGATATCATTATTACCCGGCCTCAAAACCAACGGTTTAACTACGACCGATCAAGCAGCGACAGATATTACTGGAATATTTTTAATTGACCGGATCATTTTTAGTGCGCTGTTAAATGATGTGTCGTAATAAATTTACTCCTATTTATCTTGAAGTTAGGGAGATGAAATCTATTTATAAAGCCTAATTAACTATTATATATTCAGCCAATATATTCCAACCGAAGACTGCCTTTTTCGTAAGAGTCGACTAACTCGGATACTGAGGAAGGAAACGAGAACCTCGGAGCTATATTTTCCATAGCTATATGCAATATTTTGGTGTGATATATGCATAGCCTCCCGTGTTGGATCCGGGAAACTTGAGAAAGGACCAACTGAATACTGCACATATCTCGTAAAAGCCGACTAACGCCGATAATTATTTTCATATTGAGCAAGGCAACGGGAAACCACCTCGAAAATCAGAATATACATTCCCAAGAAAGAGATTACAATTTAGGTGTGGTAAAGTCATAGCCTTTTTGATGGGACCAGCTTGATGATCGATGGAGTGTTCATTAGTGATCGTGATGGCAGACTGTGTTTCAGAATATGTACCTTGGACTTGCCATTTGGCAGTGTACTGGAAATAGTTATGCATATCATTTGTGATGAGATCAACTAGTCGGATGAAGAATTAATGATTAAGAAGTGTTGATAGCAGATAGTAACAATATGTACTTCGGACGTACCCTTTCTCAGTGCACTTCATAGATTTAAGGGAAGGAGAAGAATTTAAAGAAAATGATAAATGGCTTACAATAATGAACATAAACTATGAGTAGTTTAACGCTTTCATGTTATACTGAAATTGTCGGCCTCAATTTTAAAAATAGAACTCAATCAAGATTTATAATTGTGGGGCCATATTAAATTTTGTTGTCATAATGAAATACTCTGGTAAGCCGCTACAATATTCAAATACATATAATATAGCCCAAATTATGTATGATAACATTGAAGGCTTACCACGTTTGTAAACTCACAGAAGCCGATGGTGTTTTTAACACTGAGCTGCCCGTTGTTCATAGGCATGAAGCCGAGAGCGTAGGACTCCCTCTGTGGAGTCGACATGAAGTTCATGAATCGAACATTTTGAACGAGCACAGGTCCATTATCTAGCTGAACACCGAACGCTGGATCCGGTCTGATAGCAGGAAATATAAAATTATATAACATCATTATTATCCGATGCTCGCTTAATTACGATCGATGCAATTAATAATAACATGCGGTTAAATTTGAAAATGAATTATTTTCAGAGCCTACGCATGCAATATTTCTTTGAGAAAACGCACCGTGGCAAGTGTTGTGAGGGAAAGTTTTCCAATACCTCTGTTATGGGAAAAACTGATTGGTCGAGGGTGTGATAATTAATGAGTGATTAGGTCTACATTTGCTGACTATTGATTCTATTTGATAGCGAAGCTGGAAATATAGGCTATCCTCGGCATATCCCTCAAAATATTATCAGAAAAGTGTCCGACTCCAGCGCATTTTTACAGTTAAAATTAGGACTTTTTAAAGGGATTCCGAATTTTCCGACCCTCAAACACCCCGATTATACTCAATATATTACCCATCCTGGAACAAACTAGCATAGTATTAAACGAAAGAGATCAGCCTCTCTCAATTTAACAGCAACTAAGCAAGGAAACTAGCATGTGCGTTCTGACATATGTGAAAATAGATGAATAAAAAAACAATTAATCTATGTGAAACATTTGTCCTTTTAGAATTGTGATAAAGTGTTTCAGATTACTACGGGTAATTAAATTCTTAAGAAGCTGTCAAGGTTTTACAATTGGTTAATGTGAATAACACCCTTAATTCGATCAATTAGATAGAGAAATTGTCACAAAACCGTATTAAAATTAACTGAATATTTAACCTGTTCAGCCAAGAAGATTCGTTGGTCATGGGCTGACCAATCACCAAGGAGTCCATAAACTTCTGCTGAGAGCCCGCGTCATAGGGTAGTGTGTCTGAGCTGTATATAGTATCACAATATACATGTATTTCACTACCGGTACTCAGATTTTGATACATTCACAAATTGAAAAACAATAATTATAACCTTCAGTTAAGCCGACGAGCTATTTATATCGCTGTTGTTGCCCAATAACAAACTACATTGATGCGAAACCAGAAATACAACTAGTCGTTAAAGATTCAACTATTCACAGACAAAATGAAACATTAACAGATTAAAAATTCATCGAAAATAAATTTAAACATCAATGTAATATTAGCATCACAATGAACTCACTATTGAAGTAATTCTACCGATTATATGGACCCAACAAAATTGGGTCTACCATTTTTCAGTTCACATTATTAAAAATGACATAAATATATTATAACGAATACAATCATCTTTACATAAGCTTCTTCTTGTGCTTATTCTTACCGCAGAAACAAAGCCCACATAGAAAAAAAGAGAGCTAAAACTTTAAATTGGCAAATTTCTTACCTCGACATTATGACTCCAACATCGTTAATGGCAAGCCTGAAAACATATAATTATATGGGATAGTTACAATGCACTGTTTCATTGTTAAGTAATCAATATATAATTATAAATATAGCAATTTAATGTCTCTCCAATAAAGGATAACATCAGAAATCGGTTGAGCCAGTGGCGTATTGGTTCAGCTCTCGCTCGGGTTCCATATAGGTGCTCATGGCTCGCCGTCACTGATGGAGTCTACATAGAGTCCTGTTTTTCTGTTTTAAATCAGTTGCTCTACTTGTACATTATTTATAGTTCTCTCAGACATTATGTAACTTTCTTTATAATCCTGCAAATGAGTAGACATTTAACATTTTAACTTCTTCCAAAATCTTTAAGCTTACCATGTTACATAGTTTATTAAATTTTGTTCGGTTGTTCATGCCATGTTTATAGTGAAAGAAAAAATAATATCTACATTGGTTTTTAATTGTAATAAATATATGATAAAGCATTCAACAGCATCTATGTAGTAAATAAGAAGGCTATACACTGCAACAGTAACAAGATACCTGGCCCCTTGAATGGAGATATCGCCCCCTCTCACAAACACCCCCAGACCATTTCTGTAGGCGGTGAAAGCTAAAATCACGGCCGGTACTCGAGCAGCTGTGAGGTCCGCATTCATATGAGGAGCAAATCTGTACGAATAATTATTTGTCTATAACAATAATCTACTACACTGATCTAACAACAAAGCGGAGTCAATATAATATAGGATATTAAAGAAAGCTTAACGAGTTATGGTTAGAGCATGGAGGTATAAAAAATAGTTAAAAGCAGCATGGTATTTGAATGTACAATCAGTATATTCGCCGAACTAAGGTTCATTTGTATGTAGAACTGAAGACAAATGTGAAGTCACGGTTGCGCTTGTTGCCTAATGCGACCTCTGATGGTTGACCTACTTTGTAGGCCTACTTTGATTGTGTTTGATTGCTTGTGTGTATGTTTTAATCAATCAATCTATCAATCAAGAAGCTTTTATATAGCGCACTCTTAACTTAAGTCTCAAAGCACTCTTGAACAGTGAAAGGTAGAGTAGTCTAGTCTGCCATATGCCTCAGCAGATGTGGCAAGACGTCTGTTAATCTGAAATTTGAGTGACCAAAGGGTCAAAGTACACAGACGTCATGGCGCAGATCGCTCTGCCCTTCACTGCTGCATCTGCATTAGTCGCCTCTTACGACACGTGCGGTCTTCGATGTTTGTATGTGGGTGATTCCATGCCAAATCAACACGTTTTGAATTAAAATCTGACATGACCATCACCGATTTTGATGATTTTTTATGAGTTTGTTGGAAGCCAAGAATAATATTATTCCCAAAATATTAGAATTTTTTTGTTAAATTTTTTGGTCGACCGGGGTCCGAGATACGGGTCATTGAATTTTGACCGAAATGCTTCGACGCGAAAGGGTAAATCGGTCATATCTCAGCTTCAATGTGACCTAGAGGGATGATGTATATACCAAATGAAAGCTATTTGAAAGGGCTTTCTGGGCAAGCAAACGAGAAAGAAGAAAAATACTAAGTCAGGGTTAAAAAATAATATTTAAACCTCTCGACTTCAACCATTCAAAACGGAATTTTAAATATTTTTTATTTTTTAACCACAAACTAAACTCATCATAAGCTATCATTTCTGTATAAATCAGAGTGGGCACTCTAATAGTCCGCCTGCAATGATTTTGTGAATATGTATCATAATCGACAAAATGTTTCAGGTACCAGAAAATTGCGCAAGCGTAAATAAGGGTGTCCACTGATCATTGCTATTTTCAACTGATTTGAAATTCAACACTTCATTGCAGCTTCTGAAAGAGTGTTAAAATAACAAATAATAAATAATAAAAGAAAACATAATATAATTTAAGAGAATAATTTCTCGCAAAGAGCGCAATGATAAATATTAGGGTACAATTATATCA
>JAQFZF010004900.1:0-10270 GCA_034695365.1 Enchytraeus norvegicus
TGAATCGCTTTTATAAAACCCACCGGGCTCTTTACACCCAGGGTAAAACCCACCGGGCTCTTTACACCCAGGGTAAATAATAAATAAATAAATAAAAATAATAAAGGTTTACGTCCGTTTCCTCAACCAAGGATGATGTCTGGGATATCACAATCAACACAATCATTCAATCTGTTAAGGAATAAAATAGCAGCATTTGGAATATGAGGTTTTTGTCTCTTTCAAATTTGTACAAACACCGCAGATCATATAAATAATTAAGTAGGTATTGGTGTGCTTTACGTCAAGGTTCAGAAGTATAAGGCTTCTCTTCAAGACGGCTCAACACAATCGAACAGCTGCTACCGTAACCTATTATATTCAGATATTGTAGAATCGATAGATTATCAATCAATCAATCAATGCAAATATAACGTCCATTTCATCATCTGACGACGACATCAGGGACTGAATAAATAATAAATTCATTGGTTGGTAGTTTGAGCTGAAAGTCGCTGTGTCATAACTAGATGTTTAGCTACTACCAAAATATCAACCAACGACCAGCTCTGTTGCCAGTCAGGGTCAAATTAGCTCAAGACGTAGTGCAATATCTGGGCACAGTAGTCATTGCAACGTGACAAGATTTAATAATTAAACAGTTATTTGAGCTGGTCCTGTGGTATTATTTCTCAGTTTGTGTATAAAATAAAGTGGTTTGATACAATGATATGCCCTGGATCTACTGTTGAACAGTTCACTGAGATATTAGATGTTTAATTGTTTGAATCTCTACATGATTATATGTTTACAGTACATCAGAGAGAGGTCAGTGAGTACAATGGCTTGCAGACCAACTGGTGCCATCTGTTCACAGAGAAAAAGTCGAGGAGTTTGTAGGTCAGTGTTCATTTCTACTGCAACTCTAAGAAATGTACCTTTTTTCTCTTAGAAACTTTCATTCTATTTATTTATTTTATTTATTTATTTATTTCACGTTACGTACAATCATACATATAATAATAATTCAGTTCTACGAGAAAAGGGACACAAAGGCCCGGAGGCACTAATATGTGCCCCGCATGAGTAATCAATTTCAAAACACGGCATAAAAAACAAGGCATTAGGCAAGCAGGTAGAATATAGAAGTATTGTTGTTAACTATATGGGTAATGGACTTGCACCGTGTTTGATCATTGTTGCCTCCTCTTTTCTTCTGGCAAGTTTGTGATTTGTTATTACTGTTTTTGAGTTGATCGCCTGGTATTGCTTTTCCATCTCGGATGTCCCTGATATCATCGTCAGATGATAAATGTTACAAAACATGTGCAGTCTTTGGTTGATCTATTCTTGAGTTTCGAGGAACCAATGCGAGACATTTAATATCTACTTTTAATATGTAGTTGTTATGAAAACATAACTTAATAGCTCAATTAACCAAATTTAATAATTTTTGATATGACAAACTGATAAATTGTATCATATAGTTTTGTATTGTATAGTATAGAATTGTATGATACAGATGATACAGAGGCAGACACTGTGATACTATATTAGACTGGGAGGATATATTGTATTGAATTGTATTGTAACAGACCTTCTTGCCCTGGATAACGGACTTGCACTATTTTGGATCTCACTTTCTCTTTCGGCTTGTGTATTTGTAGGAGTGTTCTGGTGGTTGAATGCTGTCTGTAGTTGCACATCGCTCTTGGAATGTCCCTGACATCGCCTTCGGGTGAAGAACTGTATGTTAAGTCCTCATTGATTGATTGATTGATTGTATGAAGCAAATCAGAGGTAGATTACGTGATACTATATTGGACTGGGAAGATGTATTGTATTATATTGTATTGTATTTTATTGTATGATGCAATACAGAAGCAGACTGCGTGATACTATATTGGACTGGGAGAACTGTATTGTATTTATTGTATTGTATTGTATTGTATGACACAGAGGTAGACTATGTGATACTATATTGTATTGGGAGGACTGTATTGTATTGTATTGTATTGTATTGTATTGTATTGTACTATATTGTATGATGCAGAGGTAGACTGCTCGATACTATATTGGACTGGGAGGACTGTATTGTATTGTATTGTTTTGTATGACACAGAGGTAGACTGTTTGATACTATATTGGATTGGGAGGACTGTATTGTATTGTATTGTATGATACAGAGGTAGACTGTGCAATACTATATTGGACTGGGAGGACTGTATTGTATTGTATTGTATCGTATGATACAGAGGTAGATTGAGGGATACTATATTGGACTGGGAGGACGCTCTACCTGAGGATCAACTGCTGGAGTCTGAACGTCATTGCAGGTCTGTAACATCTCTCTGTTGTGTTTTATTCCTGACATCATTCCTGAATGAGGAAACCGACATTAATTCTTTATTAATATCATTATTATTAAATAGCCTACAGTGACCAAGGCTTGAAATTATTAAAAGCCAAATATTTGTGCTAAATACATCCTGGAATGATATATCAGACGTTAACTTCCATTATAAGCCTCCTCTAAATTGGCTGGCCCAAGGTACAAAAATTTTACACACTCCACTGTCACGATTATGAATGAGTGTTTATATTTTTTTGCCATAAATAACAGGTTTTATGGAGCACTTCTGTTAGGATGCACTGTACAAACTCTACTTGATTTATGTATCTATTTTAATAATAATGAATAGTATTCATATTAATTAAGAAACAGAAAGAAGAGTTGAATAGGACATGTTCTAAGGGGGAAGGGTTTGTTGAAAGAAAGTAATAGAGGGTAGACTGGTTGGAAAGAGAGTCAAAGGAAGACCAAGAATTGGAATGTTGGATGATGTGATGAATGGGGCATATGTGGATCTGAAAAGAAACATAGAGGATAGAGAGGCATGGGAACGTTATATGCAATGGACCGGCCATTAGACAGTACACTGAGAGAGAGAGATACATATTGATTATCATGCTAAATTTGAGCAGGTCATCGGATTTGTGCATATGCTTGGGCACCTCTCTACAGATCTTGCCGTGTGGTAACCTGCCTATGCTGACCAAGAAGAACAGTGGTCGTATTGCTATAGTCAACCTACAGACGACAAGGCTGGATAAGAAA
This sequence comes from Enchytraeus norvegicus, assembly GCA_034695365.1. Taxonomy (NCBI): domain Eukaryota; kingdom Metazoa; phylum Annelida; class Clitellata; order Enchytraeida; family Enchytraeidae; genus Enchytraeus; species Enchytraeus norvegicus. Next base: position 3,098 of record JAQFZF010004900.1, read on the forward strand.
TGTGATCTACGCATACATGCTTATGTGGACCAAGTCATGCTGGGGGTATGTGTAGATATGTGTGTTGTGTTTTTATGTGCACATGTGACAGTGTTTGTGTGTATGGTACTAGGTACAATATTAGTTTTACGTCCATTTCATCATCTGACAACGATATCAGAGACTTCTTCAACAGCAAAACGCTAGCTGGTCCACTCAAACTCTATTAGATGAAAAATATATTTACGGTGTGTTCTTTGTTTTATAACTCTCCGTAAATGTATGTGTGCTCTCATCTGTAAAGTTTAAATTATTCTATTATTTTGCTTATTTTGTCATATTTAATACCTTGCATTAAAATATAAATATTTAAGACAAAATTTATAGCCTGTTTCTTCATCCAATAATGATCTCATATACGCTTGTGCAACACATATCACACTAGAAGTCATTTTACGTCCCTGACAACACTATCGGGTGAGGAACTGGACTCTAAATCCTCGTTGATCGATTAATTGCCCGGCATGGTTTATAAAATCAGGTGCTGAATTTAAAACTTAGATCTAAAAATTATTTGGAAAATTATTTACTTTCTGCTTCTTCTGTTTCTTCTTTCTGGTATCTTGCCCGTTATGGTCGTAGATGGTCATGGTTTTCCACAGTTCTCGTTCTATTGCGGTTCTGATTATTTCTATTTCCTTGACTTCAGCACTGCGACTCTTTGTATGGATAATTCCTTGTCTTTCTTTGCAACGCTTTCCTTCAATTTCTCAGCTTATGATTATGCTTGCTATTGTTTCTTTCTTATATCATGACAAAGACGCTCATCTGCCTATACTGCACATTTTTAAAAAGTTATCGTTGCCATCCTATTGTAAAATTTCTTAATTTGTAATGTGCTTGCTGTTATTGCTGCTGTAGGTGTGCAAGAAGCTGGGCCTTGTGTCAGAACTGAAGTGGACTCGACCAACTATCACACTAAACTCATCGCAGCATTCTCCCACTCCGGGAAAAAAGAAGAAGAAAACTCAACGTGTTGTCGATCCATTTCTGCTTAGTCATTCAGTTGGAGAAGACGCTGTTGCCACTAACTCGATCGATAAAAATACCAGTAAGATGGATGACACCATTACCACTAACTCTAGCGATAATAATCTTAGGAAGAATTCTGAGTCGAAGGCGACGACTGAATCGGATGTAGTATGTAATGATAAAACTTTCGCGGATGCTTTTAATTTAGACCCAAAATCTTGTGAAGCAATTTTTTCCGGTAAAACAGCAGAAAAATGTGAAGATATAGAATCTCAAACTAAGGCGAGCTTAAGCTCTGATAAAGCAAGTGTAAGACTAGATATTAATTCAGACAATAAACCTCTAGAAATGTCTTCTGAAATTGATGCTATAGAACATGTCAAACCTAAAGATAAAACTGAAGCAATAGATATAGCTTGTAAATTAGAGGTACTAGCTGGTTTTGAACCTGAAGCCTTGCCTGTATAGATCCGTCGGCTTAGACAACTATTTTGGTACGACTGGTACTTTGATTTTTAATCACAATAAACTCTATAATTTAAAACAGTGACAGTCATGCACATAAGACTTTGACATTTTGAACGTTCATTAAATTTTACATTTGATCTTTCGGACGTCTGCCGTGCCCCCCACCCTCCCTCCCCCCCGTCCTAGTGCATGACCCTTACTACTATTTTAGTCTCCATGATTCTGTTTCGATTCTATGTTTTTCTTTAGTCGATTCTATATTGTCTTTTAAGTTTTCTATGTCGTTTGCCCTGTGTGTGTTTGTGTATGCGTTATGAGTTATGACAGATTTCCGATAAGAAATGAATTTATATTATAATGTATTGTAGCCGTGTTGGATTTGGCAAACTGAAGAATAGACCAACCGAAAGCTGCACGTGTTTCATAGAAGCCGACTAACGCTAGTGACTGGTTATGGAGACCCCTCAGAAAGAAATTGTCTTCAACAATATATGGCATACAAACTCTGTGCAGTAATATGCCAAGGACCTACCGTTAGGCAGTGCACTGAGAAAGATATTGTATAATCAGTGTGTATTTTGTGAGAGATGTCAGGCAAAATGCAGATTCAAAATCATATTTATATATTGATTCAAAAATAATAAAAGGTATGCCTATTGATTTTGCACCAATATTATCCACAGTAGTGCTCGAATACGATTATTTATGAGCACGTTTTAATAGGACGATTGCTAGCATATATAGACAGCCGTCTGATTCCATTGGTTCACGGTTCCAATCTCAGGGCTCGCCCGTCACTGATGTAGCCGTTAGTCCAGCGAAACTAACTTTATATTCTGGTTTAGACTTTTAATTTGGAGCCAGAAACATATCTGCAAGTCTCACCAACTGTCGAGATGTCCAAACAATTTAACCTGAAATTTTTTTTAACGTCCTCTTTGTCCTGGATCTTGGAATGTTTGGCAACCCTGCTGTGAAAGCTGTAAAGCTAAGTTTAACGTCTGTTTCCGTATCAAAGGATACTGTCTGAGACGGACCCAGATCTGTAATGGTGATGTTATCTGCCCGGCTTCACCCTTCACTTTCTTTAAACTGCAATATCTACGTACGTCGGTTCTTACGAAACATACATATAACACATAGTCTTTCTATCTGTAGTGCTCTGTCAGACAGCAGGTCCAAGACACCAATTCATGCACAGTCTTCAGTCTTGCTCATTAATGAGCACACCATCGATCAAACCAAATAAGTTTGTCCCATCACAAGACCTTAGTCTTATCACACGTATGTGATACCATAGTTCAAAGAAAATTATGGTTTCTGAGGTGGTTTCGCTATGCCTTCCTTGGTGGCTGTGTTAGTCGGCTCTTACGAAACACATGGAAATTTCTGTTGGTCTATTCTCAAGCGCTTTATATATAACACGGGCAATGTTCACAATTTAATCAGCAAACAAACGAAACAATTGTATTATGCAATACAATTCTACCTTACACAAGAATCTTAACTCGATAGCTCTGTTATAGACTGCTTGGTACTTTTTGGAGTGAAGCTGTAATAAGCTTAACTCTTTTCTTTGTGACGGTAGTGCTCCATTGTTTCAAGCCGTCTTAAAGAGAAGTGCAGTGCATCTGAATCTTGATGTTAAACACACTCAAACCTACAAACGAAACAACACGAGAGTTTGGATCTCGCTTTCTCTTTCGGCTTGTGCATTTGCAGGAGTGTTCTGGTGGTTGGATGCTGTCTGTAGTTGCACATCCCGCTTGGGACGTCCCTGACATCGCCTTCGGGTGAGAAACCGGACGTTAAATCCTCATTGATTGATTGATTGAGAGTCAGAGATCTGTGAAGTCTCTATGATTAATGTGTGGCTATTGCGAGTTTAGCGTTTATTTCGTCGATTTCATGGGCTACAATCAGGGCCGTATTATCCATAAGGCTGACTAGGCTTAAGCCTAGGGGCCCACCAGCAGTAAGGGCCCATGATTGCCCGTCATGACATTTGCAAAGGAAGAATGTTCGTAAAGATTTCCCGTGTAAACTTACAATATTCAAGCAGCTAGGGTAATTGAAACGTTTTGTTCACATTGTTCACATTCGCCAACAGTTTAGCCAATAAGATTCTGTTATGTAAGTTCAGACTCGTCTATTCGGCAAAGGTTCCCCACCGAGGTGTGATAGCGTTATCGTAATAAAAAATTGTAGCCAAAAGAAGAGCGTTATTTATGGCTATATTCGCTGAAGTTCCACCAAACTGTGACCAAAGTGTGACTTTTTTTAAACATGATAGCTTGTGGCCAAATCTAGTCAGCCAATAGGTATTGAGCGTACTCTCATTGGTTTACGTTCTGTCTTACAGTATCATTGCTCGATAATCATGAATTAATTGAGCCAATCGTGTAGAAATAAACATAGAGCGTCTTGAAGTGTGCGCCAAAGTTTGTCCAATGCTTCCCTGATCTAAAATTCTCCTAGGCCTTGACCTCCAAGGCTATGACCTCATAGGATTTGACCAGTGGTTATGTAGCTCACCGGGATTGGTGAAGTGGTTAGCGTGCTTGTCTCAGAATTGATTGATGGCTAGCGGCGTACGTGGGAACGATTCCCAGGTTAGTAGATAAAATAAGAAGGTTATTCTAATAATAATAATCTTCGCTTGCAGACAATGAGTTTCTATCAAAAAGCAAAGATGCGGTTCGTGTCTTTTGTTTTTGATAGAGATTCAATGTCTGCAAGCGAAGATAAACCGTCCATCTTCTATTCACCGATACGCACCCGTGCAAAAGGGTGGGGGCGTATTTTGTCTCCTGATCTGGTAATCGTTCCCAAGCCACTATAGCCGTCATCATTTATGATTAATGGACATGATACAAAAATTATAAAAATCACAAAAAAGTAATTAAGAAAGGAAACTAGCATGTGCGCTTGTCATGTGAAATATAGGCCTATGCGAATATTAAAAGAAATTGAGGATGGTTGTTGACGGCGGAACGTCGTTCCAGTGCCCCATAAAATTAGCCAGCGTTCCAGGGCCCAATAAAGAGAGCCAATGAGCCATCAGCGTTCCGGTGTGCTCATAAACTTATAAGAAATATTATAGTAAAACGCAAATGTAAGTAAAGGTGTCCATAGTCCATGAGTCAGAATAGACTTCTAGGCTAGTAGCTGATCCCGATCACTAAGCGATTACGGCATACAGGTAACAAAGTCATTAATCCGACTGCTAGGTTACCTGCCTCAGCCAAAATAGCACGGAATTGTCAATAAGCCAAATAACACGGAATTACCTTCGCAATTCTCTGATGTAGCCTTGTCACCTGCTGCTTACTAATTGTTTCTAATTTACCGACTCACGAAAGGGACGGAGGGCTCGGTTGGGCCCAGAATTTAAATGTAGTACAGATTTGCAAATATTGAAAATTCAACCAATCTCATAGCTGAAAATAGTAGTTTCTAAGCATGTTATTGGTTATTTATGTAGAATTAAGGTTGTTTACTTGGTTGTGTTTGGTTCCTCGAAAATGTGTCCTATTTCCTGTTCAGATGCAATACGCTCCTCTTGTTAAGAAGACTTGATACAATTGAGCACTACCGTCACAATGATTGGGGTTGAGCGTACCACAGCTTCACTCCAAGAAGTACCCAGCAGTCTACTACAGACTTGTGCGTATGGCATGGGTGAAAATACACGGAAAAAAAGTAAACAGATGCCTCAGCCGGTAGCCCGCAGGTGCTCCTAGCCATGCAGGCCTACACGCCAGGCGCACCTGTTGAGCCAGGCTGTGTGTACTGAATCCTATGACATTGTAGGCATTGAACAAATCATTATCATGTTCCTAACAACGGCTTAGGTAAGTAGCTGAGATTTGCATTTCAAATCGTCGGCTTTTGTTGAGTACTAAGCCTATTAATATCAACTCTTACATGTTAGCTTATCGGATTTATTCTAAGAGTTATAGACGTAGTAATTTTGTCTTAAATTCTTATTTATAGAGAAGGCAGTTCAATATATTAATGTCGACTGTGTTGTTTGAGACGTTCCTGATATCATCGTCAAGTGATGAAACGGACGTCAAACCAATATAGTATTGACTAATGCATTATGTCTCATCGGATTAATAGGATTTATTGACTTAATCGTCATTTAAAATATATTATTCCTTTCGCATTGGACTAATAATAATCAGCTACGTATCATTGAATTTATTTGCGGATTTTGCCAATTTACCTTCATCAAATCACTTTTTTGCTAAGTAAGGCTATTTTATAGCATAATTATTATCCAATTTTCTATTGTGATTTTAGAGATCCATTTACGATTTATCTAATTCTACGATGAATAATTAATCAATCAATGAGGATTTAATGTCCGCTTTCTTACCCTCAAGGCTGATGTCAGGGACGTTAGTAACCAAAAAATTAGAGGCGCCTATAACTACCGATAGTAATTAGGGAAGACAAGGGGAACCAGCGAAGAGTCAAAAATTAATCTTGACATCATATGAAGTGTTGTAAAGCCAAAGCTGTTATGGTGGTGTTAACTAAGCACTTGATCGATAATGTGCTCATCTTTGAGCGAGATATTCTGTACGAATCTGTGCCTTAACACGAATATGGGCTAATTCCTATCGTTTTGACTTTGTATCAGATCTAATGTCATATAATATATAGTGAATGTTTCCATCCTGAGTGTACAGTTAATGCTATAAACAAGTGTAGCCTAGCTAAAACTTGACTGACTCGCGGTCCATTAAATTACAATTAATTAGGTGGCGACCCATCATGTTTATTAAAACTAGTATTTAATGCTTTCAAAATCATCAATTATGCAAACATTCAGCTGCCACATAAATATCAGCTGTAACCGTACACCTGTCTATTATAATGATGATAACAATAGTAAAGATTTAACGTCAGTTTCCTTATTCAAGGATGCCGTAAGGGACGTCAATGGTGTTATATATCATCATATTATAATCGCTAACTGTGGCATATCGCATAGAGCGGCGCTTTATTAATCTATTTGTTATTTATTAATATTTATTATTATATAACTGGTAACCTTGGTTTCAATTTATTTTCTGGATTTCACTCGAGTGTAGCCAATAAAAAAAATTATTTTATTAAGACGTCGGCAATTCGCTTGAAAGCTGTCAGCTACCCACTTTGGTTCGCGACCCACAGTTTGAGAAACACTGCCATAAACCACTTTGTTTACTTTAGATACATGTAGATCTGCTATCTCAGTCTAGTCTATTTCTGCCTTGTCTTATCTGGAGAGGTTAAGTAGTTTGTTATCTTGTAGCATTAAGTTTGACTTCATCATAATCATAATTATCTGAACAATGATGTTGTGAAAGTAGACCAAATCTCAAAAGTTAGAATTGGTTATTCTTCATCAAACTCTATCTTATCATGGGGTGAAAGTAGGTATCGGTATCCGGATTATAATCAATATTGAGAGTAGAGCTACATATATAAGCCTTAGCCAATGTGTCTCGTATACATTGTTGGGCCTGAAGAAATTTGAGAATTTGGTCAAGTTTTACTGAATCACTGAATATAATCTCCTAATTAATAATATCTAAGATAATCAATAATATCTAAGATAATCAATAATATCTAAGATAATCAATAATATCTAAGATAATCAATAATATCTAAGATAATCAATAATATCTAAGATAATCA
>JAQFZF010004901.1:0-10270 GCA_034695365.1 Enchytraeus norvegicus
AACATACACCTATACACCCTGTAGGAACATACACCTATACACCCTGTAGGAACATACACCTATACACCCTGTAGGAACATACACCTATACACCCTGTAGGAAGTGGTTCATTACTACTATATCTCACATCCTGTGTAGTACTATAGGGGGTGGACAATGAAAGTGTAATAGACATCATTGTGAGCGAGTGTCGAACATTTGTAGGTAGTAATGGACATAAATAACCCTCATGTCAATAGCATGGGGTGATGTAAATGTGACAATTCTATCTAACACTGATTTGTAAATCCATTCTTTGCAACCCAACTGAATACAATCATTACGTAAAGGTAAAGGTACCAACATATCCGTTTGCCTCCCCCCCTCGAATTTACCTTGTCCCCATTGATAAAAAAATGCATGCTTTAAAAAATGTGTCACCCCCCACACTCCTCCCCCCCCCTCTCTCTTACATAATCTTAGATACGTCACTGGATACATAAATGTATAGTCTACATTCGTCTCTCTTTCTCTCTCTCTCTCTCTTTCTCTTTCTCTCACTCTCAGTGCACTGCTTAACGGCAGGTCCATGGCATTGTATGCCATATTTTCTTTGAAACTATTTTGTTTTCCGAGGATCTCCTTAACCAATGAAACATGCATGTAGATCTATGTACAGTGTCGACAGTAGATTCTCTTTTTTCAGTAATACAGACGTATTGCCTCTGTGCCCTAAGGCATCAACAGTCGCTAGCCCAGATTGATTGACAGATGGAAGCAAGGGGTAGAGAGAGACTAGTGAGACAACTCAATGATATTGAATTGACCCTACGAGTATTGCGCCCTCTAATTATGATCTGTATGCCGTGTGCTAGGCGTTCTACTCTACATGTGCGCCAAATTTGCATCTTCTCTTCAAATTCCTAGAGGTGAATGACGTCAGAAACACGCAGACCACGTTGATGGCAGACGGATAAAGTGCCCGTGCTGGGTCCGAGAGACTTGCTAATGGACCAACCGACAACTACATGTGTCTTGTAAGAGCCGACTGGTGTCGAATCGCGCACTTACTAATCTGCAGTCGGGCACGTTAAGCGTTGTACCTCTGGCTCAGCATTGCAAATGTGAAGTTGTAAATGTGAAGTTGTAAACGTGAAGTAGATTTCTAACATGTGTGCAGGAAAGCAGTCACTCTAACCATTCGACCACTTCAATGTCGCCTCGGTCTAGATGACAGAGTTTTTCAAGTGACACAAACAGCGAAAGCTTTGCTAAGTTTGTAAAACCGGTGACACAAAACTCCCACAATAAATGTCATGAGTAGTACTATAGTGACAGTAGTGTCAGGAAGCTTTTTGTTGTGTAATGGCCACCAGACGGTCTTAGCCCCAAGGCATTTACTCGAGCCTTCTCTTTTCATAAAAACACAACATAAAGTTGGCGTGAGTGAGGGTAAAACACAACATAAAGTGGGCGTAAGTAAGGGTAAAACACAACATAGAGTGGGCGTGAGCGAGGGTAAAACACAGCATAGAGTGGGCGTGAGCGAGGGTAAAACACAACATAGAGTGGGCGTGAGTGAGGGTAAAACACAACATTTGTGAAGCGTTGTAAAAACTGTAAGGTAAATACAAGTTTACGTCTGTTTCCGTATCGAAGGATATTGTCAGAGATGGACCCGGCTAGGACTCGAACCCGTGACATCCTGCTTGTCGAGCAAGCGTGTTATCGACTACGCCAAGGTGAAGCTGGCAAGTATAGGCATATACATAGAATGAGAAGAGATAGGAGATTTTTATTATAATGTAGTGAAAGTAATATATTTATAAACTTATTTTGACAGGTTTTCTTGAATCGCACCGTACAATGCAATGCAATAAAATATGAATTAAACGCACGTTTCATCATCTGACGACGATATCAAGAACGTCAGCGTTAGTTGTCTCTTAGAAAAGAGTTATTTTCAGCAGGCCAAACTGCCGTCAAAGTTTATTTCAGGTTGTTCGGATGCATCAGGTAAAAAACTCTAGAAAACCAGGTACCGGTTAATTGTAATTGCAGTAAAGAATATAAACCACCTGTAAAGAGTTAAAACCACAGAAATTATTTAGATTTACCATTAGTGCTCGGTCAGAAGTCCCATGATAAATAGAATCTGTCCACCCCACTTTAACGCTTTACACTATTAAACTTTAGAATAATTAATTTTTATCCCCACATGGGACCACAATCACCACATCAAATGATTCCCCTTTTACACCCACTTCCGCTAAGCCGCTAATTTTATTCCTCTCTGAGATAGCCTTCGCCTTTCATATCAATGAACGATTTTGATATTAATTTTGGCCAGAAGGGCGTAATGGGAGACGAAATGATGGTAAAATAATATGGAAAGTAGGCGTTTTGATATATTCGTAACTGCCCATAGAAATGCCCCGTCTAAACATGTCAGGCATATTATAAAACATCGCCTTCACGGCGTTTTTCACTATCTATTGTGATTTTTATTATCATACTTAAAAGAAGTAATGGAGATTAGCTGGAGCGTAATAATGTAGAGAATGGCGGGAGATTTTGAAATAAATTCCGACAGATGGGCATCTAAAGAATCGTTTAATAATTAGCTTAGTCTCCAGGGTGCTCTCTCTCTCTCTCACTCCAACGTTCAATTAAGCACAAAATGCATGTTCAAGCATGCCTAACAGGCGTTCTGTTGATGACATTTCAAGCGCCAACTTTTTTTGAAAGGTTCAGGTAAAATTATTTCCATTGAAAATAATTAGCTTTCAGATAAAAAACATAATCGAATCTTATGTTGAAGTTTGAGACCAGTTAATTATAGAAATTTACTATGGAGTAAAAAACGGTTGCCTACCCTGTCATATCTAGTCTACCAATGCAGTGGTCTTCAAGATGACAGGTTCGTGACAAATATTCCATACGCAGTCAAATATCTCGCTCTCTAATAAATCCACAAGCCACCTTTCATCTAACATGTTGAGCTCGGCATAAACGCTTTACCTTCAGACGTACCGAAATTAAAATGAAGTTATATATAAAATGAACTATGCAAGGATATATTCTGCTTGCTTATGTTTTTATATCAATTATCAGTTTTATCGAAGATCTGTACTGTTAAATAAAATGTTAAATCCAATCTGGGTAGTTTATGTCTGAATTTTTATAGCAGGCTATGTAAAATCTATCGAGTTTGAACAGACAAATCTGTAAATATATTCTCTACAGATTGCTACCATTAGAATATTGTGAAGTTGTTTGCTTGCTAACTAATCAGCATGAATTATGTAGAAGACAGAATGACAATAGATCTTTGTTGTGGTTCGTTTAAATTAATCCATAGAATCTACAGACTCCGTGAGAAGAGATGATTCTTCACTGCTCAGCTCAGTCAAGCGTGATTGAGAGAATAGACAAAACAGTTTAAAATAAATAAATCTAGTAATAGTAGTAGTAGCTTATTAACAAATCATCATGACATACGCACAATGAATCAAGTTAGAATACATACAGATTAATATAGATACATACATGTACATTTTACAGAAAATTAGAATCAGCCTTTAAAGTATCAGTTCATCAACTGGAGGTCCATTAAATATTTTCATGTACATTCCATTAAAATTTAATGGAAGGTCCTACTTATATAGAAGTGTAGATTTTAGGAACTTCTTGTATAGAAGTAAAAAGGTAAAAGTGCACCATGAGTCAGTATTGACTCCTAGGTACAAAGCTGATCCCGTCACTAAGCGATTGCAGTACACATCTCATTTTAAATGTCAAAGCTTTCGTTTGAATAATAATGGTTAAAACATTTCACTTTATTCGTCGATTAATTTTTTTCTTAACAATCTTGGACGAATATAGAAAATTTCCATCTCTCTCCATTATATTTATAGGGTAAGATAAAAAGATGAAAACACATTTCTTTCGTCAGTTTCATCAGACTCTTCTACCATGTCTAATGGACTTTCACTGTTTTAGACATCGCTTTATCTTCCATCTTCTCATATGCAGGTCTGTTCTGGTTGTATTTAACTGTTTGTTGTTGCAATTTGCGCTTGGGTCTTCCCTGACGTCTCCTTCAGGATTATGAAACGGAGGTTAATCACTCATTGTATTGTACATATAATTCAGTACTCAGGATACCATTGACTTATCTCTTCTATTCAGTGAAGCTGAACCATGTTAGCAGCTGTTATAAGATGATGAGTGTTATCAGATGATAATGATGATGACCATTGGAGTGGTGTAGTATTGAGGTATGCATTGATCAATTCTTTACTACAAAACCTAATCAGGCGTGCGGTCAATGACATATCATTTCCTATGCGACCGTTGGGCTAGTGAACAACTGACAAATTGGTTTTGATTTTGGCGCCAATGTTTGATCTCATGGATTTCAAATCTTCAGAAAACGGATACTCAGGAATGATGTAAATGTTCAACAAAATGTGCGTCCGCTTCCTCGTCGTAGATGGAGCTCAGATGGTACAGAATCAACTAATCGAAAGCTGCACGTATTTCGTAGAAGCCGACTAATGCAGTCTCTGGTTAAGGAGACCCCTCGGAAAACAAAATTGTTTTCAAATACATATGGCATACAAACTCTTCAGTTAGATGCCAATAATACCATAGACCTGGTGTTGGGCAGTGCACTGAGAGAGAGACTTGGTCTGTATATTAATGCATTTTTTTCTGTCGTTTGGTTTGCTTTGACGAATAAAAAGATCTTCATAAAAATGCATACATCAGTTTTTAATTAAAATAAACACATCAATGAACAATTATTGTGGATTAAGTTAAAGCCTGATGCCGATCAACTGTATTCTGTGTGTGAGATGGATTGATTGATTGATTGACTGATTAACTCATTGGGCCTGCCAGGGCGAGATATTCCTGCCTGGAAGTAATCCAAGAGCTGGCCAGTGAGTGGACAACTTGGAGGGTGAGGGGAAGTGGTGGTGAGGGGGGGGGGGGGGTGGGGGCTTGTAGAGGAAAGCAGAATCCCGCCAAGGAAGTGAAAGCATTTAATACTACCTGGAATGCAGTGGGGTGCAGGAGAGAAGATTGACGAGCTATGGGGTAAGTAGGAATGAATAGATAATAATGACTTGATAAATCTGTCAGCGTGGTGCCCCAGGGTCAAGTTACCCTACCACCACATACTAGGGTTAAACACGCTTTCCCGCCATTTCCTTACCTGAGGTGAGCTAATGAATGGGGGATGGTGGGTAATCACACCCTCATGGAGGAATATGTATCACACAGAATACTACGATATGTAGGTCAAAGGTAAATATTCTGAAACACAGTCTGCTATCCCGCTCACTTATCAGCACTCCATCGATCATCAAGTTGATTCCTTGCCTATACCACACCTAAAATGTAATCAAAATGTAATACAACACAATACGAAAGAATGTTCATAGCGTCATTATATGCTAAGCATATCCAAAGCGCTTTTTTGGAACAATAAGAACCAAAGTATTCTAACCTGCCATAGGCCACGCATGATGTGGCAAGACCCATAGCTATATTTATGTGATGTCACTAATCATCATCATACAGAAAATTTTTGCGCATATCTTACACAAGAAACATTGCGAATGAAGAAGTTTTAAAAAGTATGACAACAACAAAAAATTTATTAAATACTGTGCGGAACAGGCAGATGAGCTATTTTTGGCCATGTTATGACAAATAAAGAAATAAAAAGCATAATCAAAAGTGTAAAAATTGAAGGAAAGAGTTGCAAATGAAGACAAAGAATTACCTATAAGAATCTCAGTAAATCTATGAACGTTGAAGAAGTAGATATGATTAAATTTGTTGGAAATAGAGATATTGGAAAAACATGACCGTCAAAACTGGGAATCGGCAGGACACCTGAAAGAAGAAGAAGAATCATTATCCGATTATTTCTTAATTTGACAAGTCGGCTCAGCATTTGTTTGATCACGTTAGCTCAATTAAAGTCACATTTTCTACAGTCATTAAGTATCGCTATTAGAAGGCACCGTCAGCGACGGTCACGGGTAAATTTCTAGAACAATAGCGTTGACACTACGTGTTCAGCGAATGTTAGTCACTCAGTTCTCGGTGCAGATGGCAAAAACTCATCAAAGAATTTTATTTTCAAAAACGTTTTTAATTAAGCGGATGATAACAATGTAAAAAGTTTTTGATTGGATTTCGTAGTTCTATACCTTATTATTTTATAAGAACTATGCAATTAAATCGAAGGTTTTAGAATCAAAATCAGAATGTGATGGTTAGTTTGCACTTTGCAAATCAACATAAATAGAAATATATAATAAAGCTGTTCCAGCAATACCTTCAAATTTATATCCAAAAAGTATAAACTCATTTTTTGCTATCACAAACTTTGCAGGACGTGAAATATTGATTGATTGATTGATTGCTATGACTGCACAGATATTCCATTATCTCTCCTTGCATCTTCTCCAGCCCTTCTTGTCTCCACTGCTCCATACACCTCCTCCATGCTGGAATTAATTCAATTACCTCAAGGCTCAGCCCTTTCCTCTTTCACAGCGGGGGGGGGGGGGGCGGGGTTGTCTTGAGATATTGACCGGGTGATATTGAATATCAGAGAGAGTCTGAGAGACTGACCAAAGCATTACTCAGGTCCTAATCATTAGGGATTAACCGGTACTCAATCCGGTATCCGAAATTGACTGGACGGTTGTAAATGTCGAATATTCAGAATCAGTGTACCTGCACCAGTTGCAGCGTAATTTAGCTCCATGCAATACAATATAACAGGCAATACAATGCAATACGATGAATATTTAGCATCAGGTTCCTAGCCCAATGGCGAGGTCATGCAGGTCCATGGCGTATGACAGTATGATTTGAATGCTATCATTTCTTGGAAATAATTTATATTTCTGAAGTGGGCCTTCTTCAGTGAGCAGTCACTGAAGAAGGTTTAGCCGGCTTTTACGAAACAAGTACAGCTTTCGGATTCGATGTCTGGAGAAGAATGCCAATCGGTTAATCCCACTAATCATCCCTGAACTCACTGACCGTACATCCGCCGGACACATACACTGACCCCAGTGTAGTGGACAGCAGGGCGAGCGTTTGAATTCAAATCCACAACCGACGACTGGTGGCTCCCCCCCGGTAGTGACTCACCTGGGGAGGGGTAGGGGGTATTGACCCCCCCACCCTGCTGGTGGGTAAAACCCCCTCTGATGCCTTCCACTTCCCTCTATTAGCTCAGAGAACATTAGAAAATCATCTACGCCACCTGTGCGAACATATTATGCTGGTGTAGTCCGGGAAACTTAAGAATAGAAAACTGCATGTGTTTTGTAAGAGCCGACTAAAGAACTGATACTAAAGTGAATGGTAGAGTAGTCTGGGGCATGGTTTCTGTATACTAGACCAATAGGTCGTTCAAATTCCAGACCTGCTTGGCCTTGACACATCGTGTGTGGCCTATGGCATGCAGAAGTCATTTTCAAAGGATATAATATTGAATGAGTTGTTAATGAATTACTGTTTCAATCAATACTGAGCAGTCAACATACTTGATCGACCTTTGAATTGATATTGAAAAAATAGACTACCTTGAAATGTGCGCGATAAAATAATGAAAAGGGAAATCATGAGAAAAATATATTATTTGCATCTATAATAATTGTAGCGTTCTCCCCACTGGTTTTTTCATCGTTTACTTCATCCTTCGTCGTCGTTCTTTGAGATAATGCATTAGTCACCTCTTACTAACACGTGCCGTTTCGCAGTTGATCTTATATTTCCAGCTTAAGTTTCTGTGACTCTGCACTGGATACCTCCTCAATTGTCATCAGTATATCTTTTTAAATATTCAGCACCCGTATTGGATCCGGGACGCAAAAGAATAGGCAACCGAAAGCTGCACGTGTTTCATAGAAGCCAATTAACGCAGTCACTGAGGAAGGCAATGGAAAACCATCTCAGTAGCCTTAGGTATCCTTTAATTAAGGCATAATTTTACGCGTTTCTGAGATAAAGACTTTGTGAAGGGGTCGACTTGTTGGGCTGTGCTCATCAATGGGAGAGATAGCAGATAATGCTTACAAAATATCTTAGACCTGCCATCTGGTAGCGCACTAGGAGAAAATATTCAGAACCCCTCCTCAATTAAATTGCCATCCGACCTTATCCCCCTATTATTCATCGATATCAGTGTTGAATTGTGTCAGCTCTTTAGTTATCAGTAATTTAATTAATATGGTAAACTTATATGTGTATATTTCGGTAGTTCATTGCTACTGCCACAAAATTTTAATGTAACCGTTACTCGGATAAGATTGCTTCAGGTGAAAATTATCGTGAAGATATTTTAACTCACAATAAAGGCTAAGGCTGCATTTAACGTCAGTTTCGACACCTAAAGGCTACATCACTGACGGGTGAGCCGTGGGATTCGAACCTTGAACCTATGAAACCAGAGACAGATATTAAGGCGATATGCAGTCTCAGCCAGTAGGTTGGTCTAACTTATTGAATTTCCCGGAACCAAACACGGGCAAACCACTTCAGTGACGTGTCCAAAAACATTGAAAACCCTTCCGTGACGTTTACAAAAACATTGAAACCCTTCAGTGACGTGTACAAAACATTGAAACCTTTTACGTTAGTGACGTGTATATAGCTAGAAATGCGTCATCAACAGAATGTCACAACAGAGTGGTGAATAACTCCGCTACAAGAAGTTGACAGATGGTCGTGCTATGCAGTTATACCTTTAATCTCGCATTATGTGCGAATATGTGCAATCATCCTCGTCTGTCTAGCTAATTCATAGAGTCATTGAAGCTATGAATTCGTTAAAAAGTAAAGCTTCCATAATATAACCAGTACTTCCATAAGATAATTCCAAGTATTTCTTTCACATTTTGGCATTCTGTGATAAATATGTTGAGAAAAAAAGGATCTTTTGAAGATCTTTCAAAAAAAAGATATTTAAAAAATGAAATAATCTTTAAAAAAGGCTGATATTCGGGGCGGGCAACAGCAGAAAAGAAAGATAAAGAATGGTGCCAGATTGCCAGTCGGTGATATAATTGTGAACATGGCAACGCTCAAAATACGGTTCATGAGATACCCAGTATAGGTTACTGTTTTATGCTTTTAATATGATGCATCGGTGGTCAGCTAGATACATTGTGTTCTCTCTGACGGCCGATTGTTTGACTGCTTGTAAATGATTTGCTTATTTGTGTTTGACTGCTTGACTTGAAAATGAGCTAATCGAAATCTGCACGTGTTTCGTAGAAGCCGACTATGCAGTCACTGAGAAAAGATACGGAAACTCACATCAGAGAACAAAAATATCTCCAAAGAAATATGGCATACAAACTTTACAGTTGTATGCCTTGGACCTGTCGTTAGGCTGTGCACCGAGAGAGATATCTTTGATATAATGGAACAGCTGCATGTGGTCGGATGTTCCTGATATTAAATTATAACTCATCATTCATGGAACCGTGAAGTTATTGATTCAGGGTTCCATTGTTCTGTCTCTGTAGCAATATGATTGCATTAAATACACGGGAGCCTGGAGGGCATATAGTGAGGCATTGATCGATTAGTCATCGGCTATTATTGAGCGTTTAAAATCATCAATCTTAGCTTTGTTGTAAGCACTAATCAATCAATCAATCATTAAATTAAAGTTAATGATTAATTTAATTAAATGACTAATAATTTATAGATACAATACAAATAATTCTAAATAAATTACAAATAATTTATAGATACAATACAATACAAAGCGAAATTTTATAACGCCTCTAAAATCCAGGTATCTAAGTCTCTCAGAGGCGTTTCGGAACAGTGAAGGGAAAAGTAGTCTAACTTGCCATAGGACGCACAAGATGTGGCAAGGCCTCGGTCGCTTGAGTAGAAAAACATAAATAAATCAATAGAGAGATACAGAATCAGCTAGCAAGAGAGAGAGAGAGAGAGAGAGAGATGCTGATTAATACAGAGCAAGTGCTGACACGCCATCTCGTGAGACTATTGGTCAATCATTATGACGTCACACCGGAAACAATGACTCTCTCAGTCACACTAATGTTTCTATGCTGAACACTTTCGATAATCTTATTCCAGTCCATACCGAATCCTTATATGGTTTCCTGGATAAATGGACTTGCACCATTTTTGACCAGTGTGACCCCTATTCTCTTTCAGCACTGAGCGTAATTTTGTGTACTATCTGTTCAGGGGCGAGACTATGGGGGGGGGGGGG
>JAQFZF010004902.1:0-10269 GCA_034695365.1 Enchytraeus norvegicus
CCCCCGTGATGACGTAATATATGGATGACCCCTAAACGTTTACAAAATCATTTCAGCAAATTTTTTTATGTCTCATTGAAGTAGATAGCTAACTAACTTTGAAGGGCTATTGTGATGTCTAATTTTACTTATAAAATGTGAACATTACTAATGTCGATATTAATAATCAGGAACTTTAATGCATATTGTATATATTCTTGCAACTGAAAATTGTGTACATGTTGATGCTTTTTACTTCTTGCAACTGTTAATAATATAAATGTGAAATATATGTTGTTGTCCGATCTGTTCTAAATTCTTTACTAATTTTTTTTATCTAAGCACATGACTATATTATATTGAATCTGCGCCTAGGAGATACATAGTTTATCTCTAACTCTCAGTGCACTGCCTATCAGCAGGTCCATGGCATATAACCGCAGAGTTTGTATGTCATATTTTCTTGGAGATAATTTTATTTTCTGAGGGATATCCTTAACCAGTGACTGCGTCAGTCAACTTCTATGAAACACGTTCAGCTTTCATAGTTTTACATAGTTTATAGAGGTGCTAAAAATGTCCTTTTGGAATTTACACAACTTGCACTGGCACTGACGCTTGCAACGTTTTGGAATTTGTATTGAATTATGTATCCCATCTTGAATCTCCAGGACACTTGTGGATTGATCAAACGAATACGGTAATATTTGCAAGAGGCAATACGGTCATGTTTTGCAAGAGGCAACAGAATAATTAATCAATCGATAAGGATCTAACGTCGTCCGGTTCCTCACCCGAAGGCGATATCAGGAAAATTCCAGCGGAATATGAAAAATGCAGACAGCATCAAACCACCAGAACACTCCTGCAAATGCACAAGCCAAAGAGAAATCAAGATTCAAAACAGTGCAAATCAGTGGAAGATACTGAGGAAGGCGACAGAAGCCACAGTAAGAATTAACTAATATTATATGAATCACATCTCGTACAATATTTTAATATCGTAAATGTGGGAAAAAATATCAGTGATTAACTTACCTTAAATTGTTTACAAATGCAATTGCACATAGACTTGTGTACGGTAGCGTTAGTTCGTAACTTCTCAATGGACATTTCTGTTAAAAGAAATGTTAATAAATGAAACTTTTTATATTAAAACACTTGTGCGCAAGTAGTGTGTACATAATTTTTTACAAAATACAAATGAGGAATGACACTAATACACACTGTTCTCTCATTACTTGTCGCATACTATTTAATATGCATAATACATACATTGCAAATGTTTCTTTTAACACACGACAATATTTAACATTTGTGCTCTAACTAATACAAATATTTTTATACAACTCGTATGATATTCAACTATTTCAAGAAAATGTCAAATGCTGTCAAATTATGCAAAACAACGTAGGATCCATTACTCAATGGCACCCCGAGCTTTGGACATATCACTATGAGAATATGATCATTTTTAAGTAGACCTACACGTCTCATCCATAATTGTCTGGCAAAATTTACTGTTAAAGTGCAAATGGCAAGAGTTACATTAGTCTGGTTAGAGACTATTACTTAACCATCCATTACAATTAACAAGTATGATTATATGTCTATTTCTGAATACAAAGGCCACCTTTGTATTCAGTATTTATTTTATTAATTTTTTTTGTATTTATTTGCACATCTTCATCTAGGCCATTGAAGATGTGGCATCGGCCTAGGCCCTACATGTACAGGCCTACTCTGCACAGTGCATTGTGTCAATATACTGAGGGTAAAGTTTGACATCGGTTAAGTGTCTAAAACTCTATCATCGACGGGTGAATAGAGTATTCGATCCAATTGATTAGATGTCCAGATGCTAACCATTGCACTACGTGAGACAGCCAATGCAACAATTGATGCTGCTCATGAGTAGGCTATATCTGACGTTAATAAACTTCAGCTAAATAAATACACAGTATCCAACTGAGAAAAATATTTATTATTTAAAGTTATGGTTAAGACACAAATACATACAAAAACTTCGCAAAGTTTTGAACGTACAGTACACGCATACATAGGCTACTATAATATAACGTACAGTACACGCATACACAGGCTACTATAATATAACTATATATAAACTTTTAGAAATATAACGCTTGATCAAAATGTTGCAGATATATTTCTATATAGGCCATATATATTGTAGTAGCAGAAGATTGTGTATTAAAAATTAATCCTACAAGTAATGTTGCATTAAATAAATATTTTCTCTAAAAGCTAGTATGTATTTGTTCAACATCGCCGAGATAGCAACATCAAACAGTCTCTCCCAAAGAGACTCCAGCTGTACATGATTCTTATCTTCATTATTATGCATTTCATTGTGTGTCTCTAGCTTGTAACATCGTGTGTTTGTCATAAAGAAATTGCTATTAAACCACTACTACTAAATCACTGTATCAAATAAGGATAGAATCTCTCTGCAATACAACCAACCGGATGGAACATAATGGAATATAAAAGTAAAATCCTAAATAATGATGACGTTTAAATAGTGTATAATTATAACCTTGGATAAAGAAGTGTACTAAACGTGAAACCTTTGAGATAATTAATTTGTCAAAGCCATTTATTTAATTTTTTTGCGAACTCCATTATCAAAATACTCGGGTTAATTCATACATACTTCATTGTACACAAGTCACAATGAAGTTGCCAATTAACTACTAATACTACTATATATTAATAATAATAATGATAAAGGTTTAACGTCTGCTTCCTCATCCAGGGATAATGTAAAGGACATCAAATATTAGAAGATCAGGAGTAGCCGCCCCACAATTCAATCCGTTCACCATTGAACCGTTTTAATAGAAACCCAAAGGGCATTTTTCTAACACAAAATACAGAAACAAAGACATTAAAATGATAGTAATAATAAATAATAATACAAAACAAGAGTTTAAAGTCCACTTATCGATCCAAGGATGATGTCAGGGACGTGAATCAGGTAAAAATCAAATTTATCACTTATGTACCGTACTTGACAAGTTTATATGTATTTCATTGACGATGAAAACATGAATTTTTTATCAGCGTCATAATTGACTTCTAATAATTGCACAACAAATCACAACTATTTAAAGTCATTATGAAACAAAATTACATCACTGTCAATCAATCTATTATAGATTGATATATCATCAAATTAATCTATCCATTTATCCAATAATCAAATAACTCAACCAATCTATCTATTTATCAATAAATCAATCAATCAATCAAATGGCTAAGCCAATGGCTCAATTTGTTGAGCATCTGGATCGAGCTTCATAGGTTCGAATCCCGGGGCTCACCCGTCACGGATGTAGCCTCCAGCCGTGAAACTTGACGTTAAATTCGGCATAAGCCTTTTGTAGCCTTATTTCAATTAAAAATTAAATATATTTAATAAAATCAATTAACCAATCAACGTTCAACGCTCATTTCTTCAACTGGCAATGATATCAAATACAAGTCAATGATGATTTAACATCTGGTTTCTCACCCAAAGGTGATGTCAACGACGCGACACAGAGTAAGATTATAAAGAGTCAATAATTATCAATGCTGCCTAGTGATGCCTGCTCTAAAGCTCCACACGTCCTGTGGTAGAAGGCTGGGTGGTGGTCGGGGTATCTGATGGTGGACTGCTGCACGCCGCTGGCGTGTTAAATACAAATAAATATTCACAACGGTTCGGCTCCGAGGCGGCGACCAGCTCCGTGTGTAAGCCACAGTTAATGTCTATCTGTAAACAAAATTTAATGGTTTGTGATCATATCAGTCGATTAATTCATTCAATCAATCAATCAATGATATCGAACAATAACTTACAATCATTGTTTATTGATTGATCATTGCACCATACATAATAGCATTAAATATCTATAATATATTTATTATCTATTACTTATTATTAAATATCTATTATAAATGTCATAGACGTTAAACTTAGATTAGCAGCTTTTATAATAGAAACTGCATTTAGTAAATACTGCTGATGTTGCTGTTGAAATGAACAGGCTTCAGATCTGAAAATTATGATCATCTGATTTCAACTATGCTGAAGAGCTTTGATAAGTTAGAAGAGATTACAAGATCATAACCTGAGCAGATCTATCGGGACCATTCCAGCAGTTCTGACCCCCGGTGTACTTCATTGATGAGTACTTGTTGTCCGGTGACCCACTCCACTCTCCCCACCGCCTACAATACAATGTTAACAAAAATAATAACAATAATAATAATAATAATTTTCAGCTAATTTTAACCCATGGGCCTTATACACCCCTCTGGGTACATATATATATAAACTTTAATTTTTTTTTAGCCCAGGGTCGGTTATCACCCAGGGCATTTATAATTATAAAAATAAAAATAAATAAAAATAATAAGATTCGACGCTGTATGCTTTCGCAGCTCTTTTAACAAAGTAGATCTCTAGCAGCCGGGCAAAGATTCAATTTGTTCTTAATTGAATTATGAAATCGCTTTTATGAAACCTATAGGGCTCTTTACACTCACGGTAAAAAATATAAAACATATATATATATATATATATATATATATACAATTATAAAGGTGTGACGTCGGTTTCCTCATCCAGGGATGATGTCAGGGACATCTCAACAGCACACATCACTACAAACCGTTTCACCCAACAACGGTGTGAAAAGATATAAGATACGTTTATGGGGCGATCGATAGATTTATTGAATATATTTAATTTTTAATTGAAATGAAGCTACAAAAGACTTATGCCGAATTTACTGAAGGCAGAGAAAATAATAAATAATTTGAAAATAATAATAAAAACAATTCGTCCGTTTCACCATCTGATGACGATTTCAGGACGTCACTAACAGCACAAGCAATACTAACTGACCCACTTGAAAGCAGTTTGGCAGTTGCAAGTGGTGAAAGAGAACTGGAGTCAACACTGGCCAAACACTGACCAAGTCCATTAATCCACAATATAAATTAATAACTACAAAATAAATAATTACAGAAACAAATTGAAAAAATTGACTCTCTAAGTGCCACCAGCAGTCTTGTGTACACTCAACAACACATGAGCTTGCATGTAAAGCAGAAAGCGGTCTCCAAGACCAGCCATGTCACTGTTTTAGAAACTGTCAAAGAAAGAAAAAAACTAACCCAAGACTGGTCTCGCCACCGCCTGACTTGCTCTTCTGTGAAGCTCTATCAAATGGGCACAGGGTGTACGTGTACTCACGATCTGTGTAGTCATAGCACTGACCCTTGAGCGCGTAGTAGACATTGTCTGGTCCTAGGTCTAGCTCCAGCAGCTTGTTTATATCACTACACAATACAATACAATACAATACAATACAATACAATACAATAGCACTGGCCCTTGGACAATAGCACTGGCCCTTGAGCGCGTAGTAGACATAGATCACTACAAATGCAATACAATATAATTAAATTGTGCCGACCAGCAGCTGCATGACAATGGTCGTGTTTTGTTGAAGTCGATTAATGCAATGAACAACCATATCTGAAGTCATAATTTTTCTTTAACTTATTTTTTAACCAAGGCATCATTTTACGTTTAGTAACGTCTTTGTAAATGGATAGACCAGTTAGGTTGATCAATGTTGAAACAATTAATGAGCAAGAATGTATCCTGTGTATGACTTTGTGCCTTGGACAAGTGCCTTGAACCTATTTGACAAAACACTGGATAGATATATATACAATTCTATACGTATATATGTCAACTTCAAACACTCGAGCAGCTTATTCTCATCATTACATATATATACACTGTGATTCATAAAAAAAGACACCAACATAATTTTTACTATATCTTCCTAAAATTCGACCGATTTGTCTGAAAATTTGAATAACGAGTCTAAAATGAATTTGGCAAGCAAAAGTAAAGTCGTTACTTATTCTTTAGTGGTTGCTAGGATACCAGCGGCGAAAGTTTATTGTTTGAAAACAAGCAATAACTACATGATTTTCATAACAGAATACAATTTTTTATAAAAAATAATTTGGTACTGCTGAAAGCTGACAGCAGTCGCCGATTGACTAAAGAGTTCCCGAATCAGGATTGGAAAAAATGGCCTCGATAAGCTGCTTAAGATTCGAGCAATGGACAGTGTGGATCATGAGCCAGGCAGCGGTAGCATTGATAAGGCCATCGAGCAGTGGAGGTCAAGGTTGAGGGCCTGTATTCGAGTCATGTGAGAACATTTCGAACAATTTCTAAATTAGAACATTGCGGTTTCTAAGACGTTACTGTTAGAACGTTGCTGCTGCTTATTGTTACTTATTTACAAACTTTAGTTCAATTATGCTAATCTGTATCTAGGTTACACAGAGATTATTGACTTTAAAGTTTTGCAAGCTAGTATGAAAGTGGATAATAGGCTCATGTAGTAAATGTTTATATCATTTTGTAGCAAATTTATTGACGAAACATTGCCAAAAAATTTCATGCAAATCGGTTGATATTTATGGAAGATATTGTAAAAAATATATTGGTGCCTTTTTTATGAATCACAGAGTACATATAAGTAGCAGATGAAATAAATAACTTGTCAGTGTAAGCCAGGGTTGAGATGATTTAAATCGACCGATTTAAATCTTGATTTAAATTAAGAATAAAAATCGCTGATTTAAATCAAGGCTATAATTGTGATTTAAATAGTGAATTAAAATTATTTTTTAACTAATGTACAGACAAAATTCACAAAAGAAATGATGAATTTGATTGAAAAACAGTCTTCATGTAGGCCTATTAATAGCAGTTGAACTCATTATTCATGTCACATAATTATATACTTAAGGCCTGCCACCTAGTGAATATAATAATTATTGAACCCAAAGCAACAGCTGTCTTGGCTTTTTAGATATCGAATTCTTCAAATCATAAAATGTAAATATTACTGAAGTTTTTCTTAATGAAATTGATTATTTTAATATCATATACTTGGATAACAAGCCCATATAAAGTTGCAAACAGACAAATTGTCGTCAGGATGATATAGTATTTCAATCTTAAGATTTAAATTTGATTTAAATCAAATTTAAGATTTGAATATTTATGATTTTAATCAAATATAATCAGAATTCATAATTTAAATGGAGCATTTAAATCAAATATAAATTTCTGTAACATTATAACTGCATTATAACGACTAAATTCACAAAAGTAGCGGTGAAATTGGTTGAAAATAGTCCAAATCAATTTAAATTAAAAAGTCGATTTAAATTAAAAAATCCGACTTAAATCAAGAAAATCCGATTTTTTTTTAAATCATGATTTTTATCAACCCTTGTGTAAGCTCAGTGTAAACAGCTGATCAGCTCAATTACAGTACACACATAGCTGGATGAGCGAAAAGAACAAGCCCACATGTCTTGTCATCCAATATCAGAAATAAAAATCTATTAAAGAAATAAATTAGTAGAACATTTAATGTTGAGCACAAATCAATATACTGTAATATTTAACATTCACTTTCTCACACTATGCTCATGTCAGGATACTTAAAGCCAAGTCTATAACTATCAAAACATAAATTCAAATATGTGCAAATATTCAAAGAAAAACTAACTTTATTTCATTCTCTACATCACGGAATTTATCTTCCATACTTCTGAACTGTTGTCTGGCAGCGTCAGCAGCTGAACATAGCAACAACAACAACATTAGCAACACACGCAAACTTCAACATAAAGATTAATAGTCAAACTTTACAAAAATTCTCAATTCAAAGACTCGTCTTTTTAAAAGCTTCAAGCCGTGTTATGTATAAATCAATGAGGATCTAACATCCGGTTTGTCACTCAAATGCGATGTCAGTATCCTTGAGTAGTCTGTCCATAAACACAATCCCTCATAACTGATAATACGGGAATGACTTAAACATAGCGATATCATTACTAACAACAAACTGATATCATTATGGATGATTAATGCACCGTAAATACTAAATAGTAGTTAAATGTTAACAAATGTAAAGATCTTTAGGAATGCCCAAGCAATACTATAACTCAGTTAGGTGCGTAGAATAAGTTTAAATTAACAAATGGGAAGAAAAAAACAATACCAGTCTGGTGAATTAAACCAGTTAAAGTGAGATGACAAATTAATGAAA
The DNA here is from genome assembly GCA_034695365.1 of Enchytraeus norvegicus. Lineage (NCBI taxonomy): Eukaryota > Metazoa > Annelida > Clitellata > Enchytraeida > Enchytraeidae > Enchytraeus > Enchytraeus norvegicus. The sequence goes on from JAQFZF010004902.1 coordinate 8,145, forward strand.
TGTGTGAGATATCCAATAAAATCAAACAAACCTTCCATAAGCTTCTTGGTCTCATCATCATAATCCGGCATCGGAAAATCATCTTCTGATTTCTTCTCCTCCGGCTCAGGCTTGTTAAACTATGCATTAGGAAAAGAAATAAAAGTTATTTCGATTGTCCATTTTATAATCTCAAGACGACGACATCAGGAACGTTGAAGCGAATAATAGCAGATTATCTTTGATATGAATGATGTCGAGTGTTTCTACTGAGTCATGAAAGTCTGTTGATTCCATATATATTGTTGGTAATGTTTTTATGTTTCATACTGATATTGTGTGGTTTATCTTTGTTTTGAATTATTTACTTCATTTTATTTAGGAATTACAACAACATTGTCTTCAAGTATACCTTGTTGTTGCCTACCCAGAAAACTAGCTGTGGTGCTGATCTCCTCCATATCATTGGGTAGAGGGAGGGGTCATCCAGGACCCACCCTGGATGACCCCTCAGGCCTCCAGCAGCTTCGCCCCTCGCAGGGATTGTTCCGTAAATTGATTGGAGTGGATGTTGGTTGAAATTGTGTTTACTGAAAGGGATGTGATGGCGCATTGTATCATGTGTTTAGACAGAACAAAGAACTAATCCTCACCTTGTCATCATCTTCTTCATCATCATCATCCTCCTCATCGTGGAACCTCTCCTCGTCCAGCTCCTCCGAGGTCAGTGGTTTATCCACCTCCTCCGCTGGCTGACCCGGGACCGGCGCAGTGGGTTCCATCGGTGTAGCCGCGGTGGCGGTGTAGATCTGGTGGATGTTCTCCCAGATCTTCTCTAGAAACAGCAGCTCATCCACTTCCTCATTGTCTTCTAGGTACTCCTGCGGATACAATGCATTTTAATCTATTACGAAGGCACGTCTCCATGGCTCAGTGGTTAGCGTGTCGGTCGGTTGGTTTGTGTCAACTGTTGCGCATGAGGTCCGGGTTTCGATTCCCGGTCGAGTCAATGAGCGAGTAAAATCTCAGATGTACAATGGGCCAACCAAGGCCACCATCCCTTCGTGGGTCGGATAATTGGTAGCAATTAGTACGTAGTAGGTGACTACTTTGGAAGATTGCGAAGGTTACCACGGGTCTGGCGTATATGATCAAATTATCAAATTGGACTGTATAGAGTGGGGCTGGCGACCTCACCGTCGGATTAACGACTATGTTACCTGTGTGCTGCAATCGCTCAGAATCGGGATCAGCTCCGCGCCTACGTTCGGTAACAAATATGGCACACAACCAACCAACAATCAATAAATGATAAATTTATTATTTAAAAAAACGATGTAGAGGAAGATAAGTAATTACCTACACGAAGAGTCTCAGCGATTGGATGGGAATAAAAGAAATCAGTTTAATCAGAGTAGCGAGGGAGTGAGATGAATGATACACCATGTCCTACAAAGCTTTTGACAAGCAAGGATCTGAAGCATGATAGCAATTATAAATATTTAAATTAATATAACTTAATTAATAGATATATGAAATAAAATGTAAAAAATTAAAAGCAAGTAAATTAAATGCAAACAATCCTATGTCTTGTTTTTGGAAATATTTATTGCATTTGCACGCACTTTCAATTAACGTTAATTCGTCAATTTTTGTTAATTAGTTTAATACCCCATTTTAACCACTTTGGTACTGCAATTTTAGGCATCTTTTAGGAGGCTCATGTACAATTGTACATAGCATATGTTAATGAGAAAAATCATAAAACGTTTTCGTGCAATTTTTTTGGGTTCAGCACATTTATTTCATAATTTGACCCGACTACATGTATATATGTATAACCAAGCCCGAAATATGCAGTTGTGAAGCTCGAGATATATTTTAATTTCAAGTCTATTAATAAGGTAAAAGCTTAGTTATAATTTGAAATATTGCAGAATTGACTTGGGTGGAATAAATTTGTGAAGGAGTTCGAAGGACAGTCGGTATAACATGTGTCAAATTCATTAGTGGGGGATAGTGTCCACGTCTATTGATAATTTCAACCTGCCCACTGCCCAGGGGTAATAAATCAGGTCATGCATGCTGAGTATTTACAGATATTGTAGAAACTCGAAAGGCTTAAAGAATTGATATCTCTCTTTTG
>JAQFZF010004903.1:0-10269 GCA_034695365.1 Enchytraeus norvegicus
GCTATCACTCTCTCAGCTTATATTGTCATGAATATGCTTCGACAGACAATGCCAAGTTAATGATAAAATTACAAGATACCGGGAAATTACCTAGAGAAATCAATATGCTGCTAGTAATTGGTCAATGCTATTTTAGTTCAATTACTGTATAATTAAATGTTTTGAAATCAGAAAGATATTTATTGTTGTAAAACTTTGTAAGCATATTGTTGGTTTCACAATGTCTTGGATATACCTTTTTGAGATCTGAAATTTGTTGAATATCATTAATGATATTCAATAAATAACCCAGACTAATTCATAACGTGTCTCATTGATATGCTATTTATTCTAGAGATATTTTGGCCTATAATTCTGTCTTAGCATAATAGATTTATGCTTAAATGACAGGTCTGACAATTAACTGACTAATTAACAAATAATTGACATTCATTTATCTATCAGCACTTTCTTTCAATTGTTTCAATATTTTAACCGGATTGAAAACCACTGAGACAAATATATTTTTAGGCAAATATCGATCCTTAGTTTAGGTGTAATGTTACTTGTTGCGTCTAGAAACTAGATGTTGTGCTTTGATACTAACTAATAATAGTAACATTTGTAGAGGCCTACAAAGCATAGGAGTAAATGTCAGCTTAGTTTTTGTCTATAGTGAGAGATATATTTGTAAACTGTGAATTAGTATTGATAATACTGCTGATTTCTTCTTTGCACTATATTTCTTTTTCATGTTTTGACAATAGGAAGTAATTATTTCGGATTATATTATTATTATAACTGATCGAAATACCACTTTTCTATGACTTCTATGGGTAAATGCAGTCATTTCAATATAATATATTCCAAGTTGGTAAACTGAATCAAAGCTTGGTATTTAAGGCAACTGCTATTAAATTCGGAAGTGAATTTAAAGAAATACTATTGGCATCAAGTTTAATGTTAAAAGTCTAGTGCCGCAATATCTCATGACTCACATCACTCCTTAGTAAGTATCGAATGAAGTCCTCTGTGTCACGGACCCTTAGCCACCGGTCCGCGAAGCGCTGGCGGAGAAAATAATAATCTGTTGTGTTGTATTTTTTAAGTACTACAATTAGTTTCTTGTAACACTTTTGATGTATAGTATTTTTAATACTATGAAAGACTATTAAAGAAGCATTTGATGATGCACTTATTATAGCATGTGTTGTCAAACTTTGAAATCTCTATCCGAGACTGCAATACTAAAACACTCTCCGGGACCGGAAATATTTTAGGTAAACTAGTTTTTTTTAAAGTGGCCAATCACCGCTTGTGATGATGATTGTATTAAAATATACTGCTTGACAATCTTTAATAAAAATATGGTGTGTTATATAATTAATAGTAGCATATAATTATGATCAGTTTTACCTTTTTACCTTCACAGGTTTTACCTTTAATCTACTTGTACTTTATATAACTCTAGGACCCGTTTTTCATCGCGAGGTTATGATAAGTTAGAACCAGTTTTTGATCGCAAGGTTACTAGACATCATCAGAGTGAAAGCGTCGTGAAATCACAATTGAGAACATAGAGAATGATGTCACAACAAGAGATTAAATTAACTTTGAGACAGAAAACTGGCTCTTAGCCAACTGTCTAACCATGTGATATATCATACAAAGATCAGACTTATTTAGCAGACTAAATTTATTGGCAGATATTGCAGATACCACCGTGTTGGATCTGGCAAACATAAGAATAGACCAACCAAAAGCTGCACATGTTTCGTAGAAGCTGACTAACACAGTCACTAGTTAAGGCGATCCCTCAGAAAGCAAAATTGTCTCCAAGAAAATTAGGCGTATAAACTACAGTTGCATGCCATGGACCTGCCATTAGGCATCAGTGGCGATTCTGGCTTATGCGGAATGGGGTGGCAAAGCAAATTTTATGAGGCACATTTAAGTTTCATTTTTAGATGTTCCATACATTGTAGAAGATAAATTTTCTTTTTGGGATGGCAACTGGAGTTGCCAGCCCATCATTGGGGTGGCACTGGGCATGGCCACCCCTCAGAAACGCCACTGTTAGGCATGGACCAGCCATTGCCATTATGCACTGATATAGCGATTGCAGATCAATCACACAATCTGAAAGAAGCCTATTCAATTTTCCTATTGAGATTTAAGTCTTTCTCAAAATGTATAACTTGAACATCTTTCCAACAAGACACCATAAAAATGGAGACAAAAATAGTATAAGAGCAACAATTATATATATTTTGACACTTAGTTCTTTATCACTTAAACGGATATTCCGCTAACCTAACATATATAAAATCCTTTAGCAAGCTGAATTACCAATTTGACATATACTCGTCATCATGTAAACATCTTAACATAAAAATTTTCTGCTTAATATTTATCTACAAAATTCTTTCTTCACCCTATAAATAATGATAAAGGTTATGTATAGGTTAGACCTGCATTTCATTATCCAAGGGTGATGTCAGGGACGTCATATATCAATAAAATCTCTGTTTTCGTTTAATATTACTTGCTACTTTACAGTTGCTGGGTCGCATTGCAAAACTTCAATCCTATGTGTTTGAACTTACAATAATAATAATAATAATAGCATATGCTATTGATCTTGCCAAATAGTAAGATAGCCAGGATTCCTTTCCCAATTCGGCTAGCTTGTGCAGTTGTTAGAGCTTGGCCTGGTAACTGTACACTGACTGCTTGCTATTATAGCAATGGAGTAAAGCAGAATGCCAAGGCTTATAGCTCGTGGTCTTCACTGGGCTTTGAACCCGCAACCTCATGATTCAGAGGCAGCAGTCCTGCTATTAGATGACAGAGGATCTTAAAATGACAGGGATGGAGACGACCAACGCAATGGCTGACGCCCTGGGCGAGCAACAACACTTAGTTTATATTATATTATCTATGTAAATTGCAAGTTCACTAATGATATACAATACGTTTCGATGAATGAAATTAGTTTATATTGTCTAAGTTCCATGTTCACTTATGATACACACATTAGATCTTTCTACAATACTACTAGCTCGTTTCACAATCACAACTACAACAAGTCTTTGGGGGGGCTGACTATGTTAGCTTTCTCCCAGAACACCCTGACCCTTGACCACATTACTGATACAGGACCATTGACCTTCTATATTCTCCTTCCATAGACTCACCTGCACATACATATGCCAAACAATGGAGCAATGTTTCTATACCTAGAAATCTTTCAAAAACTTGAAGGAAGAGAGTGTTGAGTTAATGATTGTACTGGTACTATCAGTACTGATGGTACCAGTACTATTAGTAATTGGTACTATCAGTACTGGTACTATCAGTACTGATGGTGCCAGCACAATCAGTAAAATTTAATTAAAGAACCTTTTTTACCAAAGGTTCTACACCGTGTGGAATAAATACTGAGAACACCATTATGTTTTAAATTTTCTACCAAAATATTGGTGTGATTCATTTGATACTTAGCATGCATCAACAGGGGCCTATTTGTAATTTATATTTAAAATTTTAAGAGTACTGGACGCATAATGACTGAGATATTGCATCTTGTGCATGGCACCTAGTAAGGTCCTGATTCCCAATATGGACAGTACAGCTTATAGTAAGCCATATGGATTAGCGACATTGGTAGAGTGTCCGCCTTAAAAGCAAGTGACCCAGGATCGAATCCCAGGTCAGTCGACAAGAAAATAATAAAAAACAGATTGTCAGGATGGTTATTTGAATATCTGTGCAAGCTGTCATTGTGCGCTATCAACAAGGCTTTGAAGATAGAGAATTCATCAGGAGTCGAATGAGTAACAGGAAAAAAAAGCAATAAATAACAAAAATACTCGACCTGGCGAATATGTGCGGATGGCACGTGTACGTCGTGTAAGCTACAGGCAAGAATAAAAAAACAGCATATACAGTAGGCATAGGCTACTTTATAACACAGGTTATTATGCTGTTCTGTCCATATTGGGAATCAAGATATTACTAAGAGTCAGGCATAAAATGCAATATCTCGGTGATTATACATCCAATTCTCTTGAAATTTTCAGTATACATTACAAATAGGCCCCTGTTGATGCATGTCAAATATAGAAGGAAACACTCTGTTACTTTGGGTAGAAAATTATAAACATATAGTGTTCTCGATATTTATGCCACATGGTGTATTAAAGAAATCACGAGTACACAGAGTGCTAGAGATTATAACAGTCTCACGTGAGAGCCGATCAGAGAGTAAAATGTTGGACGTACAATTGGACTTCTTGAATGCTGCATACAGTGTAAAATGGGTCTTAAACAAACATCTGATACTACCTGACCCAATATCCCGTTATTACTACTACTAGGTTTACAATACCTTATTGTCTCCACTGGATACAGCCAGGATGTTTCCGGTGACAGACCAACTGAGGTGCCAGACCACATCGTTGAAGCTGTGCAGTAGTTTAGAGGTCCACCCTGAGCCTGTTCCATCATTCGTCCATATGAACACGTGCTTGTCCTGATAATCATCAAATATTCCAATCATTATAATATAATGTATTCGTTTGTTACTACCAATTTGGCAATCACAGATTTGTTAGTCAATAATGGGCTAGGGACGTCTCTGGTATCACTCTAAGGGGAGAAAAAGGACGTTAGTAAACGTGCACTCAGTGCAGTTAATATCTACGATAATATCCATCTTACAATTTAAATCGTCCGAAAGAAATCCTTACATCCAGTTTATCGATCAAGTGTGTTACTGACTATGCTATCCAACTGGTACTATAATTACTATAAAGAGTAAGAGTAACCTGTGAGCAACTAGCTATGACGCTCCTCACTAGACCCATAGATGGCGCCCAGGCCACGTCTCTCACCCAATCAGAGTGAGCCTCTAGCTTCTGCTCCTCTATCCACTCTCCTCCGTTCTCTCTATATCATGATAATAGTAATAATAGTGTATACTATTATTCTCACTAAAGAGCGAGATAACCGGGATTCGTGTCCAAATTAGGCTTGCTAGTTGCGGTCGCAAGAGCGTGCCTTGGTACACAGACTGCTGTCATTAAAGCAATGCCATTATGAAGATTAAAGCAGCTTGCTTTTGAAACTTGTAAGGGTCTCCAAAACTGGGTATTGAACCTGCGACCCCATGATTCAGAGGCTGCATCGCTGCCATTAGACCACTGAGCTTCTCCAGAGCCTATCCTCTCTAGCTTGAAATCTCAGTGTTCACTGTGCATGTTACATGAGAAAGCACTACCGGCTTTTGCAGTCTTCAAGCCAATAATACCAAAGACAACAAATAAAACAAGATATAAAGCCCAACAAGATATAAAGCCCATCAAGATAACGCCTGCAAAAGGTGGGGGTGATACCCCAGCCGAGCATGATAGCAATTGTTTAATACATTAACATCAGTACAATTAATTGATACTTTTGCCATTGCCCGGGTAAGCCAAATATGCATACTGTGAGACTTTCTTGTCAGACTGTGCAGTGCCCCTGATAGAAATAGAAGGTTCAATAACTATAATGTATCTCTGAACCAATGTATCACATGATTAACTGGTACATTAGTAAATTCAAACTTGTACATCTATACATGTAGTAAATTACCTCCAGATTTTGATGAGATTGTCACAGCCACCAGAGACGAGGCGTTTCGGTGAAAGTTTAGACGTGTTATCTCCCGAAGCTGAGAGAGATGGTTGGATAGATGGAGCCCAGCTAACTGCGTTACATCCAGTCTGAAATCAAACAATCAATCAATCAATCAAAATCCAATGTTGCAAATGTCACCATTTGAAAATCATCATTCTTGATTTTGAAGTATGCCAGCACTTTTTAAGTATTTGATTTTAATTAACTTTATGTTCTTAAACAAAGACTCTGATATCACCTTTGGGTGTGGAACTGGACGTTGGACATCCTTATTGCGTTGATCTTGTATTGTAAAGAAATAGAATAAATATCACATCAAACACCACTATTCACCATTTTTGGTATACACTTCAATGACGTTTACACTTTTTAAACGACTTCTGGTTTGGAAAATGCGGTTGGAGGCAAAAGTCTGTGAAAACTCTTTAACAGACTTTTACATAGTGATTATTGGTTCACCAGATAAAAATTGTCAATTAATATCGGTTTAATTTGTATTTTTAATTATATAAGCTTATAATAAACTATTGAGTTGAAAATACATACAGAATGCGAGGTTATTCTGCTAGTCTCCCAAACACCTGCACCTACAAACACAATTTTAGGAATAAAATTTGTGTAAATTATTACAATAGCCAACAGAATAACTTAAAATGTACAACTTTTAATTGCAAGATTTTTCTACTCCAATCTGGTGCAGCCCTACTATCCCTGACCAGTTACTAGGAATTCCAGACTTTCAGTGGTCGAGACTGCCACATCAGGTGGGGGCTTTGACTTCTTGACCTTCCATTGTTAGATTTAACGCTACTGTGGCATTTCGCATAAAGCAGAGCTATATAAATACACTTATTGATCGATTGATTGATTGATTGATGTAATGCGGATATTGATGTTCAAGAAGTCACTAACCAAACTCAATTACATTAGAATATTGAGACTACTTTATTTTTTTCTCTGTGATTCTAGGCATGACATATGCACATGTTAACAGCAGATTGTTGCATTGTCAAAAAATCTTACTGGTTAATTATGCCACGTTGCTTAAAAAAAGTGCAGAGAGCACAAGATCAGAGACACCATTCATCTATCAGGTGCCGGTATGTACCTTGCCCAGAGGTGCTGGAGTTACTTTTGTAGACTAGCCTGCATGTGAATCCAGACGTCTTGCACCACAAATGAACGACATTCTTAATTAGCTGCATGATAGTAATAAGGCAAGATAAAGGTACCACAGAGTCAATACCGACTCCTAGTTCGGAGCTGATCCCATCTCAAAGTGCTTTATTAGTACAGAATGCGACAATTTTCATTAATCTAGTGGCAAGATCGCCAGCCTCACTTTCGATCGTAAACCAGAACTGTGTTTACCTGCACAATGTGCTGAAGCAGTCACCTACCATGTACTAATTGTATGCACTATGTATTAATTAACTGACCCAAGATGGAAGACTACAAGGCTACCAGAAATATTTCTGTTTAACTATTCTGTACACAAATCATAAACAAATGAGACTGACTATACTGCAAGCAAAGCATGAGTCCTACCAGTGCTAGATAGTATAATGATGGAGCCATCAGAGCTCCCACTGGCCAGTATTAGTCCATACTCATAGGGCGCCCAACACACAGAGTTAACTGCAATATCAAATCACAATCAAAGTTAAATGTCAGATACATATATTCTGTCACTTGCAAAAACAATCTATTTAAATGTATTCAAACTACCAAACAAACCCATGCTAATATTCTCGTTCCATTATCAAATTAACCATACACCACAGAAACTCAACCACAGAGCATCTCCGTAAGTAAAAGTAACAAAGGAATTGCAGAGACTACCTTAAAATTGTGTGGCTACACCACACTTAACATGGTATAGTCTATGTGCCGAGATAAACACGTCAGATCTTCTGGGTGCACCGAAGGCTGACGCAACCGGTTTGGAGGCAAATGCCATCGCACAAATGCTATGGCACAGCATCGAAAGACTCTGAGCTACACGCATATAATGCCAATGGGTGCAAATGGCGCCGATGATAATATTGCGACCTGTGAAGAAAGCAATGGAAAGTAAATCTGTAAAGCTAAGTTTAAGGTCTTTTCCATATAGAGAAATATTGTCAGAGATGGACTCTGCTGGAACTCGTATAAGTGACATCCTGCAAAAGTGGCGTGGAATTGACTCCCAGGAAGGTAAACTAATAATTATATCAGAATCCTTGGCACGAGTTGTGTAATCATTACCAGAAGATTAATCGTATATCTGTGCAAGCTACCTGGTGTTCTTCTACGACAAAGGTCTGCCTATGAAGTGAAGAATATTAATGAGAAACTGCATTGCCATCTGGCGAATTTGTAAACATGCGCAATTGTCATTCACGAGTATAATTTGACGAAACAAAATAACGCACAAATTAAAGCTAAAGTCTAAAAAGTCAAATTCAACTAATTTTGTTTTGCGGCTTAATGGTTACATCAGTGACAGGTGAGTTCAGATATTCAAACCGTGATCCTAAGGAACTGAGTCAGACATTTATCAAATGTGCTAATTGGTTCAGCAATAATACCTGATGATTCATGGTGACTATGTTCATAGAGCTTGGCCCAGTTTCCTCCCATCTCCTTCCATATGATGACTTTCTTGTCGTAGCCACACGTCGCCAGCACACTGCCATACATAGGATGAGCCCAGGCTAGCTGCCACACCGGGCCATCGTGCCTACACATAGATATCACATAGGTTATAAATACATATGTGTGCCACCTAGATTACACTCAGTATGTCACATATAAAGAATCACATAGGTTACATGTAGCTGCTAGAGTACTTCAATACATGAGGTGAGCCCAGGCTAGAGGCCACACCGGGCCATCGTGCCTACACATAGATATAACATCAATAGGTTACAAATTTAAGTATGTCATGTATAGGAGTCACATAAGTTATACATAAGTAATATGTATGTCACATAAAAGTGTCACATAGGTTACACGTAACTAGAACACATGGGTGGACATGGCTAGCTGCCAATCCGGGCCATCGTGCCTACACATTAACATCACATTTATAAGTGAAACATGTGTTGTGTACAAATGTTGCATATAACATCACATCAGTTGTAACATAAAAGGGTCACATACTATAAATATGCCGCACCAATTACACAAACAAGTGTTTAACAGTTATATATAATGTAACTATCTAAACATATTACACATATGCATAGATCTATTGGTCAAACGCAGCAGTTTGTACACATATTACACGGAAATGATAACATAACAAAGCTACTGAATAGTTTACGTTAAGTTTTGAGACACACTCGTAAAAATCAAGACATTGTCTCTCTTAAATGGCACACTAATTAATAAGACAACTCAATTGTGCTGTTTAGGATATTTTCGCCAGCAGCACAGATTATGTGAGCAACAACAAAAAGTGTTTAAAAAACACAACACAACAACAAAAAAGTGCTTAGCGAGTCTTGCTGGCTTAGTGGTAGCATCTTGGACTTTCGAACATGACATCCGGGGTTCAACTCATGATATGATAGAGCAGATCGGAGAGTAAAATCTCAGACATGCAGTTGATCGCGGAATAGTGCGAAATGGGTCTTCAACAAGCATCTGATGCTTCCTGACCAATATCACACTAATATAAAAAAATACTAACCCCCTTAGATCAGCTAGTAGAATGTGTTGAGCTGTCTTAACATCAAATATCTTGACAGATCTGTCAGAAGAGCAAGTAGCCATGCGTGTGCCGTAGTAGTCTATCTGAGCATCATGCTGCCAAACACATATACACACACACAGAATAATCACAAATACACACATATACACACAGAATCTATATGTGCATCATGCTGTCAAACACACATATATACACACATATACACAGGTATGCACATTGCACATACAATCTGGCAATCCTGGTAATGGCGGTCCCAAATTATTTCTGTAGTTAGAAATTCGTGCCTGTGTCACATTTGTTTCAACTGCTGTGTTAGGGTCTGGTGGGGTTTAGGTTAGGGTTAGTCCCCAACCCTAACCCATTCCCTAACCCTAACTTTAATCTGCACTATTTGTATAAATTTCGAAAAAATTGTATCCAATGAATAATTTGGGACCACCGTTACCAGGATTACCTACAATCTATCTGTGCATAATGCTGTCAAGCACACACACACAGATATGCATGCACAACCAGTTCGTGCTTCGTGCTGTCAAACAAACATGTATATAACTCACATATGCATACACAATCGCACACGGGCACAAAAATTCTAAAATATAAAATAATATAAGAATATAGATGCATAAATCTACGTTCTAAGTTTGTCAGAACCATCAAGTTTGCTAACGAATGTACACTGCATAACGGCAGTGAATGCCTAACGGCATTGAATGCATATAATGGCATTGAATGCACAACTATATAGTTGGTATGCCATATTTTCTTGTGGACAATTTTGTATCTGAGGGGCTCCTTAATCAGCGACTGCATTAGTCAAATTCTACTGTTGTGGTTGCCCACCCGAGGATCAGCCGTGGTGCTGACCCCCTCTATCTTCGTCCTTGGCAGCGCTCCTCCAGGGCTCGCCG
>JAQFZF010004904.1:0-10269 GCA_034695365.1 Enchytraeus norvegicus
TAAACTAAGAGAAACATATCATCAGTTCTTATGATGACTATGATTAAAGAAAATCACATTATTTATAAGTTGAAAAACTAAAACTAAAGAAAGTATTCTTGAAGTCTGACAACGACGGACTTCAAGTTGGCTAGTTTGATTGATTGTAGACATTCTTCCAGGACCTAGCCACACAGCAGAGGCACAGGACAATCTGGCCTCCAAGCTAGATTCTATGATTGATTGATAGATTTATTGATTGATTGACTGATTGATTGACTGATTGCTTGATTGATTGATTAATTTTAGACATTCTTCCAGGACCTAGCCACACAGCAGACCCACCTGGACGACCTCGCCTCTAAGCAAGATCTATGATTGATTGATTGATTGATTGAATTATTGCAGACATTTTTCCAGGACCTAGCCACACAGCAGTGCCACCTAGACGATCTCGCCTCTAAATTAGATCCTATGACCAAGCAGCGCTACCGCTCTTCTCACACCCGACTCAACAATCTCGCTCGAGGCGTCACCGACAAGGCCAAAGCTCGCGATCAGCGACTGCAGCGGGTGGCTGACCAGTGGAAGGATCTCAATGAGAGGCTGAAGCGTGGAGCCGATAAACTGGAAGAGGTTTCCAGTGGCATCCCGGTAACGTCCCAGACAACGGATTCTTTGGAACAAGTGGAGAAGAACTTGAAGAGGTTTCTTTTTAAATAAAATATATTTATTTCATTTATTAATAAATACAATTGTAATTTAACATCAAGGTCTCACCCAAAGGCGATGTCAGGGACAAACAAGTGGTCTCCATAGAAGAGCAACCTCTTTAAGTATAGCTCTTCATCGACATCCGATGAAACGGGTGTTAAACCTGACATAGTATTGTAAAAGCAGTGGGTGCTGTACCATACAGGAATTTACTTTCACATTGAGCTCTACAATTGTTGTATACCAGCTAGTGGCTATATGACCGTTTAGCCCTATATGACAATTGTTACCTGTGCGCTGAATCACTTAGTTTTAGTGTCAGCTCCCGTGTCGATGCTCGATAAAGATTGATTGATTGATTGATTGATTGCTTGATTTATTGATTGATTTATTAATTGATTTATTGATTGAATGATTGATTCTGGACATAGGTTGGAGGAGGTTGGTCAGGCTTTGCTTGCAGAGAAAGGTTCAGTGCTGAGAGACGTGAAGAAAGCAAGAGAAATCTTGAAGGACGTGAGGAGCCCAGAGCTGGAACAGTCTGCCTCTGACTTACAGACCAAGCTAGATAACGTCTCTGCACGAGTTAACAGTGAACTCAAGAAGTAAGCAATGGAATATTAATTAATTTAGTTATTGTACGCTATGAATTAATAAATTCTCTCTCAGTGCGCTGCCTAATGGCAGGTCTATGGAATTAATTATGTATTTATTTATTCATTTATCGCACGAAGTACATTTTTAAAGTCATTCACTGTAATAAAAATTTGTGTTAACGGAAATATCGGCTACAAGTTACACTTATATTTTTCTTTTTCTTACTCAGTTTTTTTCTTCTTACTCTGTTGATTTTTCTTACTCTCTTTAAAACGCTGCACGGCAAACGATCTTTGATAAAAAACGTGATTTCATTAAGTTAAAACAAAACAATTATTTTGGTTTTTACTGATTGATTGATTGATTGATTGATTGGTAGACACGCTGACAGGTTGGAGCATGGGAAGCAGTTTAACACAGACTCAGCTAAGTTGGAGGATTGGTTGAAGGCTGCTGATAAGAATATAAATGAAGTCAAGAACTTACTGAAGGGAAGCCCCACACCTGCTGACGTCAACAAGGCTACCAAGATACTTCTGGTAACTGGAGAGTGGAGATATTTGTTGTCTATTACGTCCCCGTTGTTGTCTTTATGTTTATTGCCCTTTTGTTGCAAAAACTTTACACTTTTAGATTTAGAGAAATTTAGTAGATCCTATAGACAACAGGAATGAGGGCCATGCGGTTATGTTTACTAGTTCAACCAATCAGTAGGCCACCCACTGTCCATCCAGGTCTACCCTTAAGCCAATTAACGGTCGAGTAGGCCTAGGCCTACTGAGCTAACGCCGCCTGAATTACTTTCTCGGAACTATTACATTATAAACAGAGGCTGTTTGAATGGAAGTTTTATAATGTAAGCCTATGGAGATTTTACTTTTTGTGCCATGTAAACGATAGAATTTCAATTATCAATGACTTTTTTGTATTTCCTGAATAGCTATCCGATAGCAATATTAAGATCAAAGGCTTCTTGTGTGATCTTTCTTGAAAAGTCGTTACTTATGGAGATTTAAATCGATATTTAGAGAGATTCACTGTGCTTGCCCATGTTATTGAATGGGAGCGATTATCTTACTAACTTCCTTGAAACCACTCATGTGTTAAATACCACTTGTGTTACAAGCAATGTTTGCTTCCGGTCGTGGCTAGATTCCTTGCCTCTATTAGCAGCAGATAACCTAGTTTCATTTAACATTAAGGTTCAACGTGAAGATTCTCATGCACAAGGCTTCAAGATGGCTCTAAAATAGATTTAGAGCAACTACCGTCACACATATTGAGTTTCAGCTTGTTATTTAAGCTTCTATTTGTTGGAGTACTAAGCAGTAGTTTATTACTGGCACCTAGTGGTGACAAAATTTATGTTTTTTAGCTGATATATAATTTGTTCTTATTTTTTGTTTTTTATACTGAATACATTCTATTTTCAAAGTTAACTATTGACCTATACTATTATTAACTAAATGTTTAATTTACTTAATATTGTTTGTGGTAATAATTGTATAATTATTCACATTTGTTGACAGGACTTGAAGGTAGAGACAGACAACAATGCTGCCACTAAAGCCAGCCTTGCCTCATCAGCTGTTAAACTTCTGAGACTAAATCCAGACAGCAAACCCGTGCAGGATCGACTTAAAAACATCGAGTCTGATTGGACGAAAGTAACGTCAGAACTTTCAGTGCTGAATGATCAGTTAACGGAAGCCCAGACACAGCTGTTACCCTCAACCCAAGCCCTGACTGACCTGATGACCTGGTTATCTGCTGTGAGTGATGGTTTGAAGAAAGATGAGCGTGTTAGACCAGCCAGTCAAGCTGATGTAGATGCAATACTGAATAGGCTCAAGGTTTGACTTTATACTGATCAATTAGTCAATCAATCAATCATTCAAGCATGGTTACCACTGTGAGTTATGTTTTTTTAACCTTCTTTTTATATGTTTATCTCAACACAATTACAATAAATATATTAAACACAATATAAATATAAACATTTGAATAAACAAAATGGAAGGTGGCGACCATAAAAGAGCCTGGGCTTTGTGAGGTAAGCAATAATATTAGTCATTGGTTTCTAATTAAAAATAAAGTTTTTGGAACTATTACACAACTACATTGTAAAATCTATGGTAACCAAATCATATAAGAATGTTCAAACTGAAAGAAGGTAACTATATAACATCTTTAACATAGAAAAATGTAAAAAAAGTTAAACTATGAGAAACATATCATCATTTTGAAGCTAGATGAGCGTGCTAGACCAATCAGTCAGGGTTATGTGTGGGCAATACTGAATAGACTCAAGGTTTGGATTCGCTTTCATCCATCTGTTGTTTTGGTGTCTTTCTTATTTTTGTGGTGTTCAGTTCCTCTACTCTCTCTCACTCTCTCTCTCTTGTGCACTGCCAAATGGCAGGTCCAAGGTACATACTCTGAGACACTGTCTGCTACACTGTCACTAATGAGCACCCTCTCGATCATCAAGTTGATTCCATCAAAAAGACCATACCTTTACCACTCAAAATGTAACTTTTTCTCTTGGGAATGTATATCCTGACTTCCGAGGTGGTTTCCCGTTGCCTTCCTCAGTATGAAAATATCTGCGTTAGTCGGCTTTTACGAAACATATGCAGTTTTCAATTGGTCTATTCTCAGCATCCCGGATCCAACACGGGTTTTTGAGGGTCTAGAAATCTCTAATTTAGAACAAGTATGTTATTTTCACCTTTCGTCGTGTCTATGCGTCAATTGAACACATTTCTATAGCGGCTTTTATATAAGAGCAGCCGAAATAAGGACATATTTGTCAATGCTGTTGGCCTTGAAAACGGACATTAAAACAGCGTCAGTGATATGCATTTGCATGCCTGAAATATTTTATTGGATTGGCGTAAACCTTTCTATATCAAGTGCTAGAAATAGTACTTCATATAATTAATCTTCTCAACTGCTATATAAGGCTAAGTATAAGAAAAATTGCGGGCATTTGTAAGGTAAAAGTAAAATAGCGTTAAGGTATAAGAATCTTTAGAAATATACAGGTACACAATAATTTATACATACGTTTAATTTTGGCCATAATGGCATTAGTCGCCTCCTGAGAACATGACTTTGTGGCCCCATACTCTAATTAACATGTTTTGCGGCCCTTCATTCTTAAGTTTCCCGGGTCCAAAACGGGACGGAAGAGGTGAAAAGGAAATAAGAATCACTTGTTGAAGACTTAATAAAGCCCAATCCTTAGTTTTGTTGTTGATACGCAAATGCTGAGACTACAAGAATATTGAAGTGCTCGCATCATAAGATTTGTTCCGCACTTGTTCTGTGTAAACAGTTCAACAAATATTTCGAGGCAAATGGATTGATCGTCTGTCACGGTATTGACTATTTACACCTTTGGATTGCATGTCCAGAGATCGAGAGATCGATAGACCTTAGAGAGGTCTAAATGGCAAAGATACGATTAATCAGGAGTGGAGAGTTGTATTAAAATGGCATCACCTGGCGACTATGTAAATAGTTACGCTACATGTGTGTATACATGTGCGGTTGTACAGTGGAAGCAATATAGTAGTAGTAGTAGTGTAGTATTTTGTTAAGAAATCATTATGACATACGCACAATGATAATAAACTAGAATACATACATAGCAAAACCAATACAAACAAAATACATACATCAGTCCATAGGAGTCAGTTAGCATTGAGCTTAAGTTGAACTATAATAGAGAACAAGATCTAAGGTAGGACTTTATCAATTAAAATTCAAAGAGCATTCTGTTAATGAAGTTTTTAGCTGTGAGAGCAGTGCACAAGGGAAGCGATTTATTTATGATTTATTATATATATGCACGATTTATTGGCCTAAAATTGGTTTTATTTAAGAATAATGATTAAGTTTAATGCTAGGCGCATTGGTTTTATTTTCACATTTTTATGTTTTTATGTTACATTCAGTCACTCTCACTTACTTCCGTCTATGTGCACTGTGAGCTTTGTAATTGCCTTATGTCTATATCGACCAATAAAGATCTATATTTAAGTCAATCAATTAATCAACAGTGCAGAAAACATGACCAGCATGCTAATATTAAAAAAGAATAGCTTTGAAGAAAATTATTAATACTAAAATTATTTTAAAAACTCGAAAGATTGAACATACTTTTTATTAAATAAACTCAATAAAATAGAGTTGCTGACCTATGTGAAGCAATGCCAGGATAGTAGCTGATCTGATTGGTATCAACCCTAAGATCTGACATATGAATGAACTTCTGCTGTTGCTTATAAGCTCTGATGGTCATCGCTCCCTGAACAGTCTCACCAAAGTGTGAGTAGATCGGTGATCTCGTTATAGATTCTATACGTCTCAATTGTCTCGAGGTCGCTACGTAGAAACGCTAAAATAAAATTGAAATATAATAATTATTATTCATCTAAAGTTATTTCATTATACGACGATAAATCAAGATACTAAAACGGCCTCTGTACTACACAAATTACTTGCCATGAATTTGCAACAACATATATATTATCTGGAATTAAAATAAAGGTGTTTATAATACGGTATCTCCTAACAATATATTATAAATTATTGTGTATTATAATTTCACGACAATCTGTTCAAAGTGTCGGATATCATGTCAAATAGGAGGAAGCATGTTGAAAGATATTTTGTAATTTACAATGGTAAATATAATAAATTAGACATTTTACCTTATCACTATAATGAAGCATAGACAAGCACTGTATTAAAGAATAGGCCAGGGCCTATTAGGCCTATACTTAATTAATATAGATTCTTAATTAATTAATAGATGCTACATAATTAATATAGAAAAAATTATATGATTGAATTATAGCTTATTCAAAAAGATTAAAAGAAAATAGATCAAATATGAAACAATCAGTTTACATATAAATCCAAATAGCAATAGCAAGCAAGAATAAAGACCAGAGGCTAAAACCAAATTTAATGTCAGTTTCGCAGCCTAACGGTTACATCAGCGACAGGTGAGACATGGGATTAGAATCATGAAACTATGGAACTCTAGTCAGACACTTAATCGATATGCTACTAGCTCAGCCAATTGAAGGAATAGTAACAAGAACTTTATATAGTTGAGCATAGACTTATATCAAGTCAAATAAAAATCAAATAACAGTTTAACGTCCGGTTCATCATCTGACGACGATATCAGGGACGTTATATGAAAATTAGTAACTTCATTTGAGAAGAAGAAATAAAGATCAAATATGCACAGCAATCACATAACTGGACCATGAATTCTAATGTAGAAAGTAAAAAGAAGCTATTAGATTATGCTCTCAGTAAAACTACCAGGATATGAAGTTGTCTTTTTCTCCCATCCTAGAATATACATCTCCCATACTAACCTCATTTCATTTCATAATCTTCTCTTTAATGGATTTAAATCTATGCAGAGTGCATCAACTCCAATCATTCATTCTATAGGTGTAATTCTAATTTCATTCCATTTTCTTCATTCCATTCTTTTGAGTTTATCTTTCACAGCTGTCACTCAAGCTAACCTTTGAATCAATTATCGACTTCAGAGTTTCCTTGATTCTGAGAATATTTATTAGGCAAATATCTCTCTATTCATTGATTTCTATCTATCCATTATCACCATAGGAGACACTTAATCTAGTCTTAGTCTAATCTCAGTTTAATCTAATCTTAGTCTAAAATTCTGATAGCTATATTGTACTAAATATTGCTATCAAACGATTTGCAGCAATTCTGACCACAAACAGCCTTACTGGTAATAAATCAAAATTTCATTTTAATTGATTTTGTAATGAAGCATTCTATTATGAAGACTATGCCATTCAAATATATCTCATTTGCTCTAGAGTCTAGACTTACACCATCTCCTAAATAGATAGGTTACCGGTCAACATAATCATGAAAACTGAAATTCTTACCATAATTAACAAGCTTTTCATTCACATCGAAGTAAACAATATTAAATCTTCATTAATTATTTTAAAAAGCAAACAGTCTTGTTACGCTAACAACAGGAAATAATGAACACTTCCTTATAAATAACTTAGAAAATTAATTAATTAGTAACTGGATTTAATGGGCTGATTCCTGGTCGATAATAAATCAAGAGTTCACAAATCGCAAATTGTAGCATTAGATAAAGAGTTTTACATAAGCAAAAGCATCAAGAAGCTTCTTAAAGCTCTCAATTAAGTAAGACAATATTAGCCAAAAATTTAAGAATTCAAAATTTTTTCTCAGATTTTACAATTATTAAATTAATCACAGACTACTTTGAAGCAACTAGCAAGCTAAATGTAACACTACTTTGTAACATCCTACTCTTGAAACCTCAACATTTCTAATAAAAACAAATTCCAAAAAATACAATTACCCTGCACACGCACTTTAGCACACTGCACACACACAGTATCAACAAGCTTGTATTTAATTTTATTCTAAGAACCTACAGTGCGGCAAAAAAAGTGCCACACAAATCTTATTAAATATACTGCAATATACATGTAAGTGCAGGGTCAAAGTAAGTGCCATTAAAGGTTTTCGATGCCATTTAACCGCACAATACTACAGGAAAACCAAGCAAGAAGGGAAATGCAAATACTGTCGAATGTGCGAATCGTTTAACATTACGAAACCCATAATTATTAATTAATAATTAAAATCTAAATTAATGAAACATTAACATTATATCAACCAACTAAATCTATAACTAAGCAATATCTTAGTTATGTTAAGTCAATTTCTACACAACCATTACATCAAATGTATCACGATTACATCACTAACATATCCGAACACTTTCATACAACACTCAGTATTTTATTCTAAAGTGTGAGAAAAGCAAAGCCAAATATATACATTGTACAATGAACAATGTATAAAGAAATATCTGACAAGATTTAGCAGAATCAGCAGAATCTAAACTACGAATGATCAACCAAACAGAATAGCAGTGGTTCTAGGCTGGGACTGGGGAGAGAGGGAGGTTGGTCGGCCCCCTAGATCTTAATCTGCCCCAAATGATGTTTTCGGTCCCACCCAACTGCCCCATATAAATTTATCTGTTCATCAGATATTTTCGTTGATCACTATAATTATTCAGTAGCTTCTGTTTATTATTTTAAAAAACGGTCTATACCCCCCCCCCCCCCAGTCAGACTAGAACCGCCTAAACCTGCACTGGTGCACTACCTGTATGAGAAAGTAGATAACGCCAAGAGGCAGCACTGCCAGCAGGATCAGAGGCGTAGAGAAACTGATGACAAACAGTGTGGATATAACGGCGAAAGAGCATTTAAAGAACACATCCAAGTTCCTCGGTATCATCGTGTCGATGACATCGATGTCCTTGGAGAAGCGGTTGATGATGCGACCGATGGGCGTGGAGTCGAAGAACGACATCGGAGCACGGAGGTTGTTGACGAGCAGGTCTAGGTGAAGGCGCGAGCAGCTGCGTAGAACTCCCTCAGCCAAAAGGAACGCAGAGATGAGAACCAGCAAACCTACACGTTTGTTATGATACTTTTACACAAATCAAATCAATCAATCAATCAAATAATTGAGTGAGATACTCGGTAGTGACAGGGAGTAGCACAAAGCAAGAGTGATTTACTCTCCATTTCTATTACTATCTTGCTTTGGATAAAGGACTTGCACTGTTTTGGATCTCGATTTCTTTTTGGTTGTGCATTTGCAGGAGTGTTCAGATGGTTGGAAGTTGTCTGTAATTGCGCATTCCGCTTGGGACGTTCCTGACATCACCTTCGGGCGAGGAACTGGACGTTAAATCCTCATTGATTGATTGATGAGCAGCAATTGGTGTACATTTAATCAAACAATCTATCAATTTGGGTTTAACGTGCGTTTCATCTTCTGACAACGATAACAGGGACGACATTTATCACGAATCAGACGATTGCCTCAACTGAATTCATAAAGAAATATAAAATGTTATTATATATTTTAATAATTGTATCATAACTAAAGTTAGAGAATTACCACATCAGAAAGTCAACACGCTTAGTAGTATTAATTTATTTAAACAAAAAATAATTGTTATACAATTACAAGATACCAAATCAAATCCGAGTACATGTACAGTTAATGTACAGTATGTAGCTTTAATGAGGAAATGAAGGTCACAACTTGTTTAAATTATTATTATTATAAAATACACAAACACCTCTGAAAGACACCATATATGCACATATGTACAAACGATGATTTATTCACTGGTCTACATTATTAGTACACAGACTTAACAATACAAAAATCAAATACCACTGGATCAGATCTTCCTACATATCGTACATAAAAAAAGTACAATTATGACACTTGACAATAACTGGCTCAGGATTGCTAGCAATTAGCAAGGATACTGATTCTTCACTTGCATCATCAATGGATGTGGAAACTGATGTTTAAACTTTACGAATAACTAATACACTATACAGAGAAACCAGGAAATATTGTAGTCTACAGACTCGGTGAACTCACATCCTATTAGTTAATGACACAGATGCTCTCCCAAAAAAAGAAACATCATTAAGCTACGTGTAACCTCAATTCCGTATCGAAAGATACTGTCAGAGACGGACCCGTCTGGGTCTAGAGCACGTGGCATTCTATTTATAGAGCAAGCGTGTTACCGACTACGTTTTCAAACCGGGACAACGCAATACAATAATAAAAATAAGAGAGACACACATGCGAGTTATATTTATAAATTTTATATTAAAACCATATACTTATAATACGATAGTCAATATTACACATATAGTATCATAATCTTTTTCTCTCTGACTCTCTAACCCTTACTCTGTCTCACTCTTTCTCTCTGACTCATTAAAACTCACTCAGTCTCGCCTTTTCTCTCTGACTCTAACTCTCTGTCTTACTCTTTCTCTCTGACTCTCTAACTCTCACTCTGACTCACTCTTTCTC
>JAQFZF010004905.1:0-10265 GCA_034695365.1 Enchytraeus norvegicus
GCTAGAAATAAATAAATTATATTTTAGAAACCAATTTATCGGTGTTTGAAGAACGTTTCTTTTTATGAATTTATTGTCTTTTGGGACTGCTCAATAGGATTGCTGCATACTTAGCCCTTATCAACCTCCCCCATCAAGGGCGGACTGCGGCCCATTCTCGCACCGCGAGTACCTCTGCCGTATCTCCCCGACGACAAATTAAAAATATATACAGGGTTCCAATCAACCTGTAAAAGTAAAATTCCCTGACATTTCCCTGACATTCCAGTTGATATTGCTAAAACTCCAGACAGCTCAGTGATATTGTTACTCGAATTGTTCTCCTCTGCCCCTACACCGACCCCTTACCACAAACTTAGCATGCCAACGCTGAACTCTGACTTCCAAGCAAGTAATTATTATTTTTTAATCAATATTTGGTGAGAAATGTCAATCACAAACTAAATGCAGATTTATTACTGGAAGAAATGCATGTAGACTTTTTATATTCTGTCAACAAAATGTTCGTTAGTCATCAAATCGCACTATCGACATCTCACGTTATCGACGTTTTCCCACAATTTGACAAATTCCAGACAGACAAGCGAAATTCCCTGACAATTCCCTGACTTTTCCAGACAAAACAAATTCCCTGACATTCAAGAAAGTGGGACCCTGTAAGTCACAGGGAAAGTGTCTATTATTACATTTAGATAATAACATAGCCAACCCTCTTACATAGTAAAAAAGCTTTAGAGCTAAGTTTAGCATATACAGACCCAGCTGGGATTCGAACCCGTGACATCCTGTTTCATCGAGCAATCGTGTTACTGATTACGCTTTCGAACAGGGATGGTATATACAATTAATTACTAATTGATTGATAGACTGACTGATTGATTTATAAATCTCTAACTTACGGTTTCTCATCGGAATGAACCCTTAGATGTCTCTTGAGCTCCGCTGGACTATGTCCTATGAATGGGCATTGAGCGCAATAATGTTGCAGCTGACCATGTACACTGGACATCTGAGTGACTGGACTAGCACTACCCTCACTCCTATTCCCTTGTGATTCCTTTCCATCTTCCATCTCACTGGTCTGGAGATAAGACATTTCTCCAAGAGGAGAATTAGTTGTTGACAGAGACGTGCCTGAGAGGAGAACTGATTTGTGAGTCTTTTTCCTCTTCCGCTGGAGATTCTTTGCGGAGAAGTTTGGAGAACTAGGGAGAGAATAGCTAGACGGCTCGACTAGGACCGAGGGTTCGGGATCAGCTCCCGTGGCTGGACCACAGCGTTTGAGATGCTTCACAACGTCCCACTTCCACTTTGATCTGCTTAGATGTGATAAATAAACACTTACACATTTACAAAATATTACAATTAATATTGGCATCAGGGATTAGCACGCATCGGCTAAAGCGACGGCATCAGCGACGCCGACCAGGCCGTGGCCTCGGATCTCTGCGGGACCGGAGGCTCGGTGCCCTGCTGCCCCTCAGGGCATTAATCCCTGATGTCGTCGTCAGATGATGAAACGAACATTAAATTCGCAACGATTGATTGATTGATTAATTAATGTTTCGTCTTATTCCAAATTATTGACAGAAATAAATTATTTAATTATCCTATACGTAGCATCCGTAAATTACTAAGTTTCAAGAGTTTTAACGTCAAAATTCAAATTGCATATCAACAATTATTCTACATGTATGAACAATTGTACATACATGTACACATAATATCTCTACACATACGAACATGCATTGTACAGTACACATATAATATATATAAAAAATACTGTACGTCAAGATTAATTACTAACCTCCTATGAAGGCTACACTTAAAACCTACTATTAAAACACAATAAAAAGTAAACATTAAAAGCAGATTCAAAGTTTTCGAGATAATTAAAAACAAATATGACCAATCAGTTGTAATTTAAAAATAGCCGTAGGCCTACAATTTTGAAAGTTAAAAACTTCATTGGTTTAATCATGGGAATCATGGCAGGATCTTAGGAATTTTCTAAAATCTATCCCTGATAGACATCTTTTAAAAATTAATGGGGATGACGCATTGGCTACATAGAACGGCAATGAGTTCCCGCAATTGATACATCTACTATTAAAGTAGTACCTCTCTGCATTGGTCCTGAAAAAACCTTTATAGATGCATACACCATTGTTCCTAGTAATACCGTTGCGAATGCAGAAGAAATCTTCAGCGGGGAGACCAACAAGTTCAAAGATAATTTTATAATACAGGGACAAGTCGTTTTTTATTCTACGTAGTTCTAAGGATTCTGCTTCCAGCAATTTAAGTCTCTCAGAGTATTGTAGGCCCATCATACCATTCAGCCGTTTTGTAAATCGTCTTTGGACGGATTCTAGCAAATCGATCTCAGACTTTCTGTACGGACACCATAAATTGGAACAATACTTTAGACTTGGTCTTACAAATACATTAAAAGCCTTAAATAAAGTAACTCTATTTTTTGACTTGTCACAAATCAAGATAATAGAAGCTTTTCTACTAGCTTTGTTACAAATGTCTTTAATATGGGGAGTGAAAGACAGGTCTTGAGAAAATCTTACACCCAAATCTAAGACATCATTTACTCGAATTAAAGGTATCGAATTAACTGAGTAATTATATGCAAACGTTGATTTGTGGTATGCAAATGAAATTACATGACATTTATCTGCTGCCAGATTCAGTTAACTTCCTATAGCCAGATTGAAAGCTAGACAGAGAAGGAAATGACTCAAGGTGTTTGTACACAGACGGGCATAGATAACCTTTTCAAGGATTTTGGAAATTAAATTAAGATTGGACATTGGACTACAGCTACACACAAGGTGAAAATAGCCTCGGAATATTTTATTTTTTGTTATTCATTCCTTTTTACTTACTACAACTGTATTACGAACAACATGCATACAAACAACACATCTGACAGATTCTTGTTCAGAAAACTAAATTTTCCAACTTATTTGTGCAGAAACTAGGCGTAGATTACTAGATTAAACAATACAATGAGGATTTAACCTCCGATTTCACCACCACACCCGAAGGCGATGTCAGAGACGATCCGTTTCATAACTCGTTAGTTATCGGCTACAAATGCCTACGGCTATTTGCCTACAAATGACGAATCCTGCGATTAGGTCGCATTGTTACAAATGCACCGACCCGCAGAGGGATGGAGGGCATGGTTGGCCCGTTGCAATTCCGAGATTTTACTCTGAAATTTACTGCTTGACTCAACCACAGTGAATCGAACCTAGGCCCTCGACACAAAATACCGACGAGGTTAGCAACTGAGCCACGGATCCTGTCTCCCTCGTTATGCCACATCTTCACATCCTGTTCCCTTTCCTCTATCTTCTTTCTTATAACATCTATTTATTTTGTTACTCTAAATTATATCAGCCCTGCTGGATCCGGCAAATATAATAATATACTTACCGAAAGTTGCACGTATTTTGTATAAACCGACTAACGCAATTACTGGTTAAGGAGACCTCTCATAAAATATAATTGTCTCCAAGAAAATATGGCACTCAAACTGTGCAGTTATAAATATGCCATGGACCTGCCCTTAAGCCGTGCACTGAGAGAGATACTGTATATACCGTTACTTCTAAAGGCTAAAGCCAAATTTAACGTCAGTTTCGGCGGCCGATAGACTGCATCAGTGACGGGTGGGTCCTGGTATCCAAACGAGATCCAAACACTTGACAGACTACTCTATTGGCTCGGCTTATGAGTCATGAGTCATAAGAATAGTCGGAACATTGCATAAAATTACATCACCAGATGGCCGAGTTATTTACATTTTTCTGAACATGCCCTCTAGGATTTACTGATCTAGCATGTGAATAAAATGATGCACTATGAGATGAGTTTATCTGAATGGTGTTTAACTGCTAATCTAGAGTAGTTCTGTACACTCTGGCAAGACTGGCACTAGCTGCTGTATCAATAATAAATTTTAATTAAACGGGCAATAATTTAAGTAGAACATAAGTTTTTAACTTTTAAATCGTTAAACTCTTGTTATTCAGTTTATCCAGTGAAACTCATGTTCACAGTAATGCCATAAATTAGGCCATACGGTGATATAATTTTATGCAATTTCAGATATAGGCTTAGTGATCGAACTGCTACTATAATGTTGCAGGCAACCGAGTGCTATTCCAGCAAGCACTGTAAACATTGCTGAGCTGCTCTTTCACTAAATACACTACTAACTAAAATATAAACTGTATAAATGTTAGGGTATGATCGCAAAATGCCGTTATGCCAATAACTTAAAGTAAGTTTGCGAAATATGTTAATTGAGAAATACTGATAATCTAAAAAGAGTGAGCTTATCTGTTTCTCATTCGTGAGTATTAATTAAGTTAACTTAAAGAAATCTATATGATATGTTATTAATAAATTTAATTTCAATGGATATGATTATGTTAAAATAAATTTAAAATAATGCTATGCATTATTTTTGCTGACCTTAAGTAATTTGCCGTGACTACAGTAATTTAATGTGACGTCACTACAGGTTGCATGGAATTATTATGCCATTTGTTTATTTCTATTAACTTTGAACATTTCGTGTAATCATACAGTTTTTATAACTCTATGTAGTGACGCCATTATTCTTATGTTGAACTGATATATTTTGTTAAATGTCTGTTGAAATAAAATAAAGAATAAACTAAATAAATAAAAACTCTGCTACCTGTTGAATATGATACAATAATCAGATATATTTGATAAGTGTGTTTATGGTGGTATAGACTGCTTGCATTTGCATAGTCTATTTGAGACGTCCCTGACATCGCCTTCGGGTGAGGAATCGGACGTTAAATCCTCATTGTATTGTATTATGAGAATTTTTTTTAATTTTATACACGACGTGGACCCAATGTTTTCCTAATATTCCCTTTTGGTCGATAATTATTGTGAAAAAGTCCAGTGTTTGATGACTTCCAATTATCTTTGTTTCTAATCAAGCAAAAAGTCATGTTGCCACTAGGAATCCTGTGGGCTGGAGAAACTGACTTTAGTCGATTCCTCTGGTATTGTAAACCTTTCAATAAGCGGAATTTTTTACAATTAGGAGCATTGGTCGTTTTTGGCGCCATGACATCAACATCTTACTATTTATACAATGCAATACAATGAGGATTTAACGTCCAATTCCTCACCCGTAGGGGATTTCTGCGGCTACTCAAGCAGACTATGCAACTGCAAGCACCTTTATACCTCCAGAACACACTTGCTAATAATATTATCATAGGCCTAATGCCTATATGATATCATTATGTCTATAAATCATATTTAGTGCAAAATTATAATAAAATTTACCCTTAGCAATTAATGTGTCAAGTTTTACACAAACCGTTTTAAATTAAAAAGCTTTAAACTAAAACAAGCTATACATTGATTCTCATTTCATTATACTAAAAAACAAACTAACATTGTTTTTGTTACCAATCTTGTGGAAGTCCGTTAGCTGAATTTCTGAAATTGAGCAAACTGACAAGCTGTCAAGCAATTGAAACCCGGGTTTGGGCTCCATGGCTTTAAATAGTGACAACGTTGAGTAGGCCTACATTTTGTGCTAGAGAGAAATAGCCTCAAATAGGATATAATATTCATCTAGGGAGAGATTACTGAAACGAGCTGTGTAATACTTCTGAAATTAGGCTACTTATGAGACATAAATAACACTGTAACATGTTATATAGTGCAAACGTTTTGTGCCAAAAGTTGCAACGGTCAATTAAGTTACAGCCATGGAACCTTTGGTTTATTTTCGACATAATTTACTGCTAATGTGAAATAAGATAACTAATCATTTATTAAACAGGCTGCATGTTTTGTAGAATATCTGGTAATGTAGGCGACAGTGGTTGTGTTGCTGCTCGACCCATCAAACTCTCTGTTTAATGTTGTTGTCGTTGTCGTTGTCGTCGTCGTCGTCGTCGTTGTTGTTGTTGTTGTTATTGTTGTAGGTGCCGGGTCATATAAAGCGACAGTTATGTTTGTTGCTCGATCCACCCAGCCCTCTCTCTAATATTGTTGTTGTTGCTGTTGTTGTTGTTGTTGTTGTAGGTTACCGGGTCATGTAAGACGACAGTTATGTTAGCTGCTCGATCCACCCAGCACTCTCTCTAATGTTGTTGTTGTTGTAGGTTACCGGGTCATGTAAGGCGACAGTTATGTTCGTTGCTCGATCCAACCAGCACTCTATCTAACGACTGGCGCATGCTCGCGCACAGGCTTAACGTGGACAGGTATATATATAGGCCTACGTCTCTCCAAACTTATCTTGAAACTTATCCGTCCTTTATTTTGCATTTAGAACTTTTTAATTCTAGAAGATTTGAGGATGGTAAATCAATGAGTGAAAATAACTGAAAATCACACAAATAACTTTGCAATTTGTACTTAAATTCACAGTAACAAATATGGATGCCAACGAGGGGTGCGGTACGCCATCGTGCTTTAGGGTGTCAAACGGTGCACACTATCGAAATTAGGTTACTATTGAGGGTGACAGTACCTCGTCTAGCACTGTACTGTTGCCACCACCGGCTAAATATATGACTTGTGGTGGATTTGCTTTTTATTTCTATGCTGATTTGAACTATAAAAGAGTTTATAGTGATTCTATCAGCTGTTAAAATAACACCATAGTTACCCTCTCCCAATGTAATTTGTATACTATTTATCATCTGGATCTGTAGCATATTCAGACATTCTAGCAATAGCCACTACAGAAATCTAGTAACTTAAGTTTGCTAGAATTTGGCAAATAAACTATGCTGCGAGCTTACACTGGAGGTTATGACAGCTGGAGGTTGCCTCCGGCTTTAATCAAAATCAAGTTCAGCTGGAAAGCTATAGACCCTAACGATAAAATAAGTTAAGCTTTATTCATAGACATATAGACTATAATAAAATGTTCTTTTAATTCAGATGATAAAAAAGTAAAATTCCTAGGCTATTCAATTAATTTATAATTCGCGGTGGTAGATTTCGTGGGGCCCAAAGAAACTCCAAGCCTAGGGGCCATGGGTTAACTTAATACGACACTGCTTTCAGCAAAAATCCGAATTTTGAATTCAATTATTGAAAACACTTGCTTCTGTCATTTATTTCTTGAACTTGCCTATCCAGTGCAAGTTTCATCACCTTTTCTATCTCTGTTACTACCGTCAAGCCTGGGTCACTCGAAGTCATTCTCTTCTTTCATCTTATTCGCCTCTCAGTTGATATGTTCCATTGTTCAGCTGCGGCATGTCCTTTATCTGTGGACAGGGGCGTCCATCCCCCCTAGAACCACGACGCATGCTTCCCCCCTCCCTGAATTCACAAATTTCCTATCAATTTGGTAAATTTCATACAAAATATGCAAATCTACTGCCTCACAGCTTGGATGCTAAAGTATAGCATTACCAAGTATAATTAATGGACTTAGTTACTCAGCGTCAGTGTGACTGTGTATCTAGGCGTCAGGGTGACTGTATGTCTAGGCGTCAGTGTGACTGTGTGTCTAGGCGTCAGTGTGACTGTGTGTCTAGGCGTCAGTGTGACTGTATGTCTGGCGACAGTGTGACTCTGTGTCTAGGCGTCAGTGTGACTGTATGTCTAGGCTACTGAGTCTGCTTTTGTAATATTCGTTTAATAGACAGATAACGGACGCATCTGTTTACAATGTTGCATTTCTTAGTTTCTGTATTATTTTATTTCCTTTTTTGTCTCTCCATGATTAATCGTACCTTTGCCTCTTGAATAGCACACGTGGCAGCTAGCGCAGATACACGACGAGCATACCGGCACCGATTACACACCCGTGCCAAGGGTGCTGGGGTAATTTGCTGACTGACGTGGCATTCGTTTCCACACCACTTGACTTCCATTACTTTACATAGAGCGAAAGTTGGCAACCTTACACTCGGCGCCATTACCCCATCGGCAATTGTTAAGTTAGATAATTTCTCAGGTGGCTTGAGGAATGGTTAAACTAAGTGACGATTTCGTAGTATTCGGAATTTCTGCGCAATGTCTTGGTACGACGATACTTATTGTCAGAGCAGGCGTCTGTCATTGAGGATCTCAGCCTATTGTTTTATAATTTGACACGACTCAGCACTCTCTCATCTGTAGCACTCGTAACAGTTAAAGGAGTCAAAGCCATAACATACATGACAGTCAGAGGAGAAGACGAGGTTTCAGTAAGTAATCTCAAAGACTTAATGATACTGTGATCAATCCATTGTTTGTCACTATTTCTTGTTACTACTTCAACTTCCTTCTTACGTGGTCGACGTCGTTGCGTAAGGAGGATGTACGGAGGCTGGAAGCGTTTGAAATGTGGATATTGAGAAGAATAGAAAAAATATCTTATACAGAACACATCACATAAGAAATGAAGAGGTACTGAATAGGGTTAGCGAAACTAGAGTGTTAATCGAAACGATATTGAGAAGAAAGAATTGGATTGGCCATGTCTTGCGTGATGAAGGTATGATGAAGGAGATTATAGTAGGAAAGTTTGATGGAAGGAAAGGACGAGGACGAAGCCTTGTAGGAATGTTAGATGATCTAAAATAAGGTGGAACATATGATGTCATGAAACGAAAAGCTAGCGATAGAGAGTTATGGAGGAATTGGACTCCCAGGACCTGCCACTTGGCTGAGCCCTAGATAGATAGATAGACTGTACCTTTATAACTTTAGACAAATTTTTATGAATATCTCTTTATTCGTCAATACAAGCAGACGACAGGAAAAATGCATCAGTATACAGACATATCAAATGAAACTAATAAGACAGTTCACTCTATATAACATATGTAACATTTATGATGGTAGTTAACAAATTTTGTCGACTGTTGAATCGTCGTGAATCCTTGTGTGGTGACGTTTAACACACTAGAACCTATATGCATCTTTTATTATGCTGTTAGCGAAGATGTGTTGTCTATTTGTAGGTACGTGACAGACCAAGCCTACGGAGGGTATAACTGGGTGTGTCAGCAGAAGTTATTGGACAGCCTACAGCACGAGCAACCGTGTCGAGTCTATCCACCATGTCTGCTGGAGTGGAGGGCAGCAGAGAGGCAGAGCCTTATGGCACAGCAAGCCGAATTCAGCGACGGTAATAATTATAATTAATATTCATTGCATGAAAAATAAACATTCATGAATAAAAATACGCGTAATAACCACCCAGAGGATTCAAAAGGTTCCAATAATAATAAAAGTATAACGTTCTTTTCCTCATCCAAGGACGATGTCAGAGGCGTCGTGGGCTAAAGACTAGATTTCAGAAATATTTCATACATTTTAGTCACAGCGACTACGAGCTTCAGTAATATAAACTACTATGAAAATGCCTTACCTTAAAAAAATTTGCTTTAACATTTTTAAGGCAGCATTGGTAACTATATTCTCAAAGCTTACAATAATATTCGTCAAATTATTTTGAAAGATTGATCATCAGTTTATTTTGAAACCCAAATTATTCATTTGGACGAAATCGTCCATTTAGAGGAAACAAAAAAGTTAATTTAATTTCTACAAATATTTTTTTTCTTGTAAATAATGCTCTTGTTTAAGTTTATTATAATTGTTTGAATAGAGAGCTGAATGATAGATTCAATACTTCTCTCTTTTCGTGCTGTCTTGTATGTTGGTACATGCCTTGCTGGCTACACAATGTGTGAAATAAATTATTCAATTTAGTCCGTAATATTGTTGATGCAGGGCGCAAGAGGGCTGGTCAGATTTTATCCTGGACAACAGCTGATGAGTACTCAGCTCAGCTGCTGCAATCGAGGTATTGTGAAGTATTGCAAGATTAATGTAATTAATCTTGATTATTGCAATTTATCTTGATATTATTAATGATAGACAGCAAATTCTGTGATCATAATTATATATAAAAGAAAAGTTTAATGGGGAGGCCTAATTAAAATATTTTTGAAGCTGTACACTGTACAGCTAAGTTTAACGTCTGTTTCCGTATCGAAGGGTACTGTCACAAGCGGGCTAGAACCCGTGACATACTGCTTTTCGAGATATTTATTTGCTCATTATAAATAATTAGTATCAATCTTCCAAGAGAATCATAACAATAATATTTTATTATATCTTCTGCATGTACAGTATAATACACAGTATAATACATCATGTACAGTATAATACACAATATAATACATCATGTACAGTATAATACACAGTATAATACATCATGTACAGTATAA
>JAQFZF010004906.1:0-10265 GCA_034695365.1 Enchytraeus norvegicus
TTTTAAAGGACGCATAGTCACGTGCTCATATTTCAGTCCCTAGCAAAGATATGACATTGATGTTCATGTCATAGTGTAATGGCATGATATTGAAGACATATATGCAATTTCATCCATTTCTGGCAGTTTTAGCCATGCCTGGGCACAAACGGGTTAATCTTTACTACACCAGAAGGAAGTATATTAACAGCAACAAACACCACAACAACACCGTGCACAAATTGTGTATTTTTTGCATTTATTGGAATATCGTATATAAGATTTGCTGGACTAGTGATGACACTATACAATGTATACAATGTACTGATGCTCATGCTGATTTGATGTAGAATAATCATTTCATAATAATTTCAAAAATGAATCTCAATAATTTTTTTTTATATATTCAATTCAAATCTGTTGTAGGCAGAAATAACTCTCCTCATATGTACCGGCTTGTTCGAACATCAGAAATTCTTCTTTCAAAGCGAGTGTGCAATCCATTTGGCTATCAGTCTGGGCTTAGACTGATAGCCAAATCAGTCAAAGTTAAAGTTTACGTCAGTTTCGGGACCTAATGGCTACATCAGTAGCGGGCAAGACCTTGAATTCGAACCGTAAACCGTGGACCCGAGTCTGACACTCAACCGATGTGCTATCGATCATGCAGAAGAGATGCCAGATCCCGGGTTTGGAGGGGGGAGAGGGGTGGGAGTTGGGGGGGGGGGGGTGTTAAGAGAGCCAGATGTTTACATTTCGTCAAGAACCGATCAGATTCTCACAGGTAAACCGATGCCGGCTGACCGTTTGTAGGATCAATCTAATTAAAACAATTATGTTAATCGCGAGGCAGGATGCCTTCGGGCTACACATGGCTCATGCTATGGGTGGCTCCAGCGTGTGCCTACATCAGGTTAACGCTTGTCAGCCGTGGTAAGGCTGTTTAATAATAATAATAATAATAAATGTTTAAGTCCATTTCCTCATCCAAGGATGATGTCAGGGACGGCACAACAGCACAAATCTCAGCAAACCGGTTCACCAAAAGAGTGTTGGCAGAAGCATTAGCGGAAATGTTTGATGCAATATAATATGTGTTTGACTTCTGTTTTATAATCTGCTGAACGCTCAAATGACAATGCAATACAATAACATAAGGATCTAACACCCTGTTCCTCATCCGAAGACGATGTTATGGACGTCTCAAGCAGAACAAACAGCTTCAAGCAGCCCTATACCAGCAGTACACACTTGCAAATGCATAGACCGATTAAAAAACGAGATCCGAAACAGTGCAAGTCCATTAGACAGAGCAAGAGAGTCTGATTAAACAGGTCTAAGGAGGAAATAAAATTTATTAGTGTCGTCCGATCAAATGATTAAAATATCCACGAAATAAACTTCCTTTAACTTTATTGCAATAGGCTAACTTTATTTAATTTAACATAGAAAATAAAATTCAGATATTATAGAAAAAAGGCATAAAATCTCGACTTAACGTCCCTACACCATACAACGCATATATATAGTGTGCAAAAACATGTATAGTTTATTACATCCTAGATTTCGTAGGGTTTGAACCTGCGCCTGTTGAATCAGGAGGGCGGTATTTAGTTGTGCCACCCCGCTGTGCGCTGTTCTACAAACCTCTACCTGATCGTCTAACATCTCACGGCTAATAAAAGAGTCTGCTCAACACGATCATGTCCTGATCCCGGGCCTGGCGGGTGTTCTACCGGCGCCGTGGGTGTTACCCGGGCGTAGATACCTTCCTTCCCTACTCACCATCCCGTCTCAGCAGCCTAGTGTCTTCCTTCCTGGTAGTGGTGGTTTTAGATGAGCAGAAAGGAGAGGGGATAAACCCAAGATATCTGGGTCTTCATTGTACTAGTGAATAGGCCTACTGTTGTGTAATTTAATTAATCAATCAATCAATGAGAATTTTACGTCCGGTTCCTCACCCGAAGACGATATTAGGGACGTCCCAAGCGGGATGTGCGACTACAGAGAGCATCCAACCACCAGGACACTCCTGCAAATGCTCAAGCCGAAAGAGATCCAACCAGTGCCAGTCCGTTATCCAAGGCAAGAAGATCTGCTAGAACAGATCTCAGGTGGGAAGAGATGAGTTTTTGAGCTTGCCCTGGAAAGTAGTAATGCATGTACAAGATTATTTAGGATCCTTATCGTGCATCTTAAAGCATCTTAAAGACATCCAAAGTTGGGGGAGGGGGGGGGGTGGGGTATTGGGTGCACCTACCAATAGATATTTTGCAATTTGTAGTAAATTTTATATAGGGGGTAAATCCACCCCGCACTCCTTGACCGAATGTCTCTATATATCCTGGACATCCTATCCAGGTTGACCTCACACCTCTATGGTCACTGAAGCAGCGGAATCCCTGCTGGACGTGTAGAACTAATCAATCAATCAATCAATCAGTGAAATGTCGACCCCACATGTATGGAGCAGTGTTAGCAAGATACCGGTATATGGCTGCAGCAGCTGACGCTTACGAGTTCCGTGCAGCTTGTATAGAGGGAAGATGAGAAAGGAACTGAATAATCTTGGCAGTGGTGGATCCAGAGGGAGTGAGGATGCAACGCCCCCCGCCCCTGTTGATGTAAAATCCAGATTTCTTCTAATTTTCAGGCAAAATATTTTATCTGGAATGTAGTTAATTCTGTCACGTTGATACTGGTTTACAAGCATCTTTCTTAGAAATCTGCCTGGAACTACCACTGAATCTAGGTGTAGAAATAAATTAAAGTTTGTGGAGAGATAAACATATTTTTAGACATTTTATAGACCGTCTTCTGTTCTATTCCTTCATGTTACACATTTCGTCCAATAATAAAATACTTGTTTATATTATATCAATCGTTATTCGCCACTTGGGCATAGAAAACAACCAGTAATATAAATAAATAAATAAACAAATCGCAGTTTATCATTTTGATATTGATTTGAGTATATAATGTCGATTTTTGTTTTTTTAACGGAAAGTTAAAGCCAAATTTAACGTCAGTTTCGCAGCATAACGGTTGCATCAGTGTCCGCTTCATCCACATGTACACTACGCTAGAATAAACTAATTAACCTTATTAAATTCCAACAATAACTAGAAACCCACCGTTATCTTTTGTTGGTGTACAGATATGTGACTAATCCGCTTATGCACAGCTGGATCTACTAGCATTTCATCTTGAATTGTACAACCTTGGAGTTACAATTTTACAGAGTAACCATGGTTGGCCAATGTCCATCTTTAAAGTCTGCAGATTGTTTTGCTAACAATTTCACTTCTAAATGAAAAGCTAACTTTCCACACCTAGAAAGATAACACTAATAATAACAGCAATCTTACAGTAGTTGTGAAGTGCTGCTAATTTTAAATGAATTACGGTAAAATACAGGTATTTAAAATATATAAAATACAATAAAATAATAAACGTAAAATATTGAAAAATAAAATATTTGTAAAATAAATACATAAATACATCAAGTACATGAAATGCGGCAAAGTAGAAATAGAATACAGAAAAATACAGGTATTTTTAAATGTATAAAGTACATAAAATACATATTTCACAACAATGAAAACAATAATAAAGGTTTAACATCCCTTTAGTCATCTATGGACGATGTCAGGGACATCATGTAGCAGGTTATTATCCGAGAAACAGTGGTGCTTCTGAGGGGTGGTCTGTGGTGGCCATGGCCACCCCAAATGAAGGGCTGGCCACCCCAGTGGCCAGTGGCCACCCCAAAAACTTAAAATGGTTTCCATTGCATGGAAACATCTAAGAAATATAAAATATGGGCGGAACCACGCAAATTTTGTTTTCCAGCCCTACTGGCCACCCCATTCTGCAGAAGCCAGTATCGCCGCTGCCGAGAAACCTAAATTCTTCGATATTTCTATAATAACGGATACAATTTTTCTAGTGTGTCTATTCGACTCAGAGGTCTGTAATAGACTGCTGGTCGCTTTTGTGGAGTAAAGCTGTAATAAGCTTAACCCCAATCTCTGTGGCGGTAGTGCTCGACTATGTTGAGCCGTCTTGAAGAGAAGCCTTGTGCTTCTGAACCTTGACGTTAAACACAATCAAGCTATAATATTATTTCCAGTGTGTCTAACATCCTGGATCCGCCTAGTGAACTTGTTCCAGCTTCCATTCCCGTTATCTAACCAAGCTTGTTCCGAGCTCTTGTTCTTACAAATGTTACATTTGCTCCGTGGCGTTTATTAGTCGGCACGGCGCTTAGAAAAAAAGGTGTAAAATAAATGATATATTTGTGATATTCTGCGATATTCTGCGAAACAAATGTTTCTGTCTAACCCGTCTGACATATGTTACTACATTTCCAACGAGATTTCTTTATTTTTTGTTTTGATAAAAGTTATTGAATACAAGAGCCCTTGCAAATGAGGTAGTAAGATAGGTCATGGATAGGTGTGATTTAATTTTTTTTAAAGTTTATTTTCACAAATGACAGACGCATAAGTTTGGTTCCCTGCAAGGATTCTGTTTTTCATTTACTCCATGATTAATCGTTGCAAGATAGAATGCATACATAACAACATTACACATATACAAAGTACATAACAGAACATTAGGGTAGGCCTAATTACTAAGATAACAAACTTCCAATTCCGAGCTTTGAGATTGATCTTACCACAATACTAAATCTGTGATACATTCTCCAAAAATTGTCGTCCGGGGTAGACCGACAGAAGGAAGGAGGGATAGATTGTACGTATACATTTAGAGAGATATGATGTTGTTATACTGTAGTCATGATAGGTTACTTCGCACTCGCTCAGTGCACTGCCTAACGGCAGGTACATGGCGTATAACTGTAGAATTTGTATTTTGAATGCCGTATTATCTTGGAGACAATTTTTCTTTCTGAGGGGTCACCTTAATCAGTCCAGTACCTACGCTAGTCGGCTTCTACGAAACACGTGCAGCTTTCGATTAGTCTACTCTCATGTTTGTCAGATCCAACACGGCTTGATGGGTTACGTAGCGATAGAATTCTCCAGATCTTATATACATAAAATTTATATGATCAAATAATACGTAGACTATTGCGTTTTCAATAAATGCAGAAAAGGGAAGGGGATCATTGTACTTATACCTTAGTGAGATATGATTTCATTATATTGTCATGATTATGTTACATTATGGTGACATTAGCCACGGCGCCCGTCGTACCTCGTTCACAACACCGACAAAGTATCGCTCGTCAGGATGAATGTGCAAGAAGTTTGGCAGTCGTTTATCTACATGGGATATGACCGCAAAACACGTGGGGAATAGAGGGTCGAAAGGCCCGACAAGTATACAGTAGACTACAACATGTCCCGGTTGGATGGCGAAGTCGGCAGCAAGCTTGCCTGATAAGCAGGAGGTCACGGGTTCGATTCCCAGCTGGGTCCGTCTCTGACAGCATCCTCCGATACGGAAGCAGGCGTTAAACTTAGCTTACAGCTTTTTTACTACAATATATTGTATTTACTTATTGTTTTCGTATATTGTCGCAATTGGCAGAACGCTCACTCTAGTATCCTTTCTTTGTTGCCGCTTTTGTGTTACTACCTTTGCATAATGAATCGTACATTTGCAGTATGATTGCGCGCATGTGCACGATTAAGTTTTCAGTCACTCTGAGTTTCTATTGTTAACTGACCTGGGATTCGATCCTGGATCACTTGTTTCTGAGGCGAACACTCTGCCAATGCGCAGCTTCTACTGAACGTCTACTGAAAGAGACAATGGATAACAATTTCAGAATGAAATCAATAACATAAAATTAAAGAAATTAAATGAATTTGAATAATATATTAGTTTATTTACGCCAAAATTATACGATAATTAATCATGTATTTAAACTCAACGCTCCGTTAAAGTAACACTATTTGAAATTGTCCTCTCAGTTTTGAAAAGTATTTCTCACCATATTTGGCACATTGTTATCTGTGCTGTACCAGTCTCCCGGTGATATTTAGATCTAGTCTATGATATATGGTGTCACCGGCGGCACTAGCCCCCCACCCCGCTCAAACCCCTCCCCCTTCTGACTAATCTTCAACTATATTCTGTCTGCGGAACCTCATTTATAAGAGCATGTCGTAAAACTGCGGATTAGCGGAACTGTAAGACAGATTTTGTAGGTAAGACATTGTCTCTGCTCTGTGAGAAAAGTTTCTCTCACGATCATAATGACAGTTTTCCTACAGAAGATTGGGTTCTAGAGGCAGAGCCAATAGCACATTGGTTAAGTGTCCGGCTCGTACTGCACATCTTCAAATGCTTAATTTCTAGAAATATTTTTTAAATTTTAATTCAAATGTTTATTTCACAGGGCTCACACTCAATTGTAGGCAGAATAACATACCATAACGTCTCTGGATCAGGAAGCATCAGATGCTTGTCATAGGCCCTTTAGAAATACTAAAGTCGAATTGGGGTTAGCTTCGATTAGACTTTTTTAGCATAGAAGCACAGGTCCATGTCATAAAGTGTAGGCCTAGGCCTAATACTGTGTATATGCCATACAGTGGCGGATCTAGGATTTCTTGAGGAAGGGGGGGGGGGCAACTACATGGGGGGATTGGCAAACTATGAAGATTTAATGCACAATTTTCACAAGTTTGCCTATTTTTGACATTTAATTGTTTTTCTTGCCCTCCCCCCGCTCACCCCCCCCCACCCTAAATCCGCCCCTGATGTCATATGTTATTGGAGATGATTTTTGTTCTCTGAGATGGATCTCCTTATCCTTCCTCAATGACTGGCGGCGTGTACGAAACACGTGCAACTTTCGGTTTATCTACTTCTACTTCTATATTAGCGGAACCAACTCTACCCTAATCAATTTAATCAATATTTCATTTTAGCGTTTCAAAATTGGTTAAAAAGATTTTCATTATAAGACGTTCCGCAGATTACCCAGACTAAAGTGGCCCACATGATGGTCACATTATCTACAGCAGACGGCGCGGTATGTCAGCATACTGAGATAGCATCTACAACATCATCGTTACATTAGCTTCCGTCGAGACGCGTTAAACTTTGATTCTCTGCCAAATACAATATGCGCAGTGTGACAGTCGCCCGACTAAACATGCGCCAGCTTATGTATAACAAGACTTAGTGTTCGGCATAAATGCAAAATAAATACTTGTACAGTATCCAGTGTGCGAATTGTGCAAAATGAACGGGGGGGGGAGGGTCAACAAATTTTTGCTCGCTCCGCTAGAAATATTTTGCGCGCCATATTACAAATGATGCACGCGAAGCGAACAAAATCATTTTTCGATTCGCTCGGCTCTCGCAATTTTCGCCAGATTTGGGAAGTCTTAAGGAAAATTGTTAAGGTTTATGCTAAATCAAGGTATTCTAAGAGTACAAAGTGAGTATTTTATTGCTCGAAATATGCAGCAATTTCAAAATAAAGGGGGCAGTCAATTGGGTAATGAACTGGGGGGTCAGATCCGACCCCCGACGTCAAATGTTTGCTCTGAACTAGGCGGGTTGAAAAATGAACTGGGGGAGTTCAATCCCCACCCCCCCCCCTCTACCCGACAATTCGCACCCTGACAGTACCTATACTCACATTGGCTATATCTCACCCTTTATTCACCATAATCATCATTTCCGATGATCATTTCTTTATACACAGAGAAATGATCAGAAGCACACAGAAAAGAAGAACACGCCAACGCTGGAAACTGGCAGGACACCTGAAAAGAGAAGATTCACCATTAGGTATTAATATAGCCTACTACACAAGAAACACAAATCAAACCAATCGGACAAACAAAAATGGAAACTTGTATGCTCATACGTATTACGTATTGACTTTTTATCACACAGCGGGATCTTTGCATATTAATTGTGAATCTATGAATTTTTGAGGGGGTATTGCGTTTTTTCAAGGGGACCAGGTTAAGTCGAGGCTAATTGAGGGGGCTAATGATTCAATATTTGCTATTTTAATGGGTAAAATTGTAATAATTTTCAAATTAAGAGAGGAGCCATGCCCCAACCCCACCCCCTCCTTCAGGTCGATGGGGGATGGACCCTCCCCCACCCCCAACCTCCCCCTAAATCTGCGTCTTGTCTAATAATGGTAACAATTACTCAATAATACCTCCTACCTGTAACATAACTGATATATAGTTAGCCTAATAATCGTACTTAAACACGAGTCTTTGAGAAAAAAGCGACACTACTCTAGATCGCAGATAACAACTATTCGGCGACTTTCTGGTGAAATATGTGTGCATGTCACCGCTAAAGTGCTTTCGGCCAGAAGTCTTGACCCTTCGTGTCCCCGCGTCTCCATCCCAGACGGCCTAAAGCTTGGACGAGTAAAGTTTCTTAAATAGTTTTCATTAATTTAAAAATCTATCTATCGACAGGTCCGCCGCATGGCTAGTCAAAGGCTGACATATCTACATGCTGTTTTGTTCATAATGAGCACACCATCGACAAACCCAACATGTCGGTCTCATCACAAAGGCTTTGCCCTTTTCACACCTAAAATGATGCCATTGTTCAAGGAGAAAAGGTTGAGTTGGTTTGCTAATGCGATTCTCGTTGACTGCTTTATTGGACTTCTAAGAAACATATGCAATTTTCGGTTGGTCTATTAGAATGTTCCGGATCCAACGCGGAAGTAAAAGAATCTAATACTAGCCATAATGCCATAAAAGAGTTGTAAGAAAAACCCAACCTTCAATCAATGAGGATTTAAAGTCGGGTTCCTCACCCGAAGGCGATGTCAGGGGCGTCCTTTTTCAACTTTGAATGAAAACTCGGTATGGAATTGCTTTTCTCGTCATATTTCGCTGTCGGCTGAAGCCATGTCGCCGTTATTGTATCAATAGACTCTTAC
This sequence comes from Enchytraeus norvegicus, assembly GCA_034695365.1. NCBI lineage: Eukaryota > Metazoa > Annelida > Clitellata > Enchytraeida > Enchytraeidae > Enchytraeus > Enchytraeus norvegicus. The sequence continues at coordinate 8,891 of JAQFZF010004906.1, forward strand.
TGGTACGTGTATATATTATTATGTTTTACATTCAACTTATCAAAATGTCAATGTAAGTTACATGCTGTATACAAATCGGCGGCAGTCGCTGGGAAATCAGGGAAACTACATGTAAGCTCACAAAAATTGTTGCAATAGTGGGGATGACGATTATACTAAAAAACCGCATGAAGGGTTATAGTCGGTTTTGTAATAATTTGCCACACATTTGGTCAACGATTTCATTTTTAACGCAAGCAATTAAATTAGCCGTTAATTATTAATGAATATAATAAAATAAAGCTTGGCTGACTATACAGATTGATTTGCAGATAGTTGATTGATTGAGAGATTGATAGTGTGACATATTGATTTATTCATTGACGGACTGGACAGGTTATCTGCATGATTCACTCTATGAGTGGCTGATAATTATCGGATTATATATTATTTTATAAGCTCTCAGGTAGGGATCGCTAACCCCTTCTTGTATTTTTAGCTATTATCCTAGTGTTAAAATTTGACCAATTTCAAAATAGGGGTGGACAATTTAAAAGTGCATAGGGCCAATACAGAAAAGATTTGGGTGGTAGTTGCTAGTACAGTTAGTGCCGCTTTGTCGTAAGTTCGTAACAGATGATTAGCGACTGCCAACAGTCAACAAACGCAGTGAAACATAATGTTTCAAAGTTGAAATAAATATAGGCCTAGGCCTATGTATTTTTCCAAAAATATAAATTACATAAAATATATGAAATTTGTAAATTAAAATAAAATACAGAAAAATACATGTATTTTAAAATAATATATAAAATACATAAATAAATTATTATAGGCCTACGCGCAAAGTAGGGCCTAGAAATAAAATGCAGAAAAATACACGTATTATTTAAAAAATATAAAATAGGCCTACATAGCCTAAAATACATGGGCTTCTACTTGTAATTCACAACTATGATTAACATTAGACTTTGTAGTCAGAACCACACTGGACAAGGGCCGCGACCCCCGGGAATTTATTTATTTGTAACAGGGGAGTAGAATGTTGTAAAATGAGATCTGATCTCCCCAAAACCCCCGATAAATCGCATCGGTCAATTATGACTCCCACCCCACGATAATCATTAATGCCAACCTCTGTATGAGCAGTAGCGTCTAACCCCCTCTCCCATTTGTAGTGGAACATTCTGCGGGGTTTAATCCAAACCCCCCATAATCCCCCCCCCAAAAAAACCCATGATTCTCAACTGCCACTGCAGGAGCCAGTGGCACGATCGGTTAGGTTTCCGACTACGGATCAGTATGTTCGGGGTTCGAATCCAAGGCTCGCTCGTCACTGATATCCTTTCGAGAGATGAAACTGACGTTTAATTCGGATTTAGCCTTTGTGGGGGGG
>JAQFZF010004907.1:0-10264 GCA_034695365.1 Enchytraeus norvegicus
CAAATGCCCCCCCCCCCCACCCCCTTCACAAACTCCTAAATCCTCTCTTGTGTGCCTCTCATTCATTGCACGGTTAACTGATGGCAAACGAGAGCAATTTAGCTTCAATTTAAGTTCCTTATTTTTCCCGGAGACCTGAAGGAGAAGTCAGCTGCTAGGCAACAGACCTGGACAAGAAAGGTCAGCTGCCAGGCAACGCCATTTGACGATCGTCGGGGAGCAACGTTCTGAAAGGCACCCTATTTTACCATGTTTAAGAAGTTTTTTTTACTATTCATGTATTCGACAGGTGACAGGACTCATCTGTTTACAAAGTTTGCCTTTTTCTTAGTTTCTGGTTTATTTCGTTTCTTCTCTTTTTTGTTCCTCTCCATGATTCATCGTACCTTTGCCTTTTGAAGAGCGCACATGTTTAATGTTTAATGTTTAATATAGAATATCATCCCTGAGCATCTCTATACTTTACAAAGCTATGTAACATATATTCAAAACATACAAATATAGACATGCCAAATAAACATACAACAAATGTTATATATATAGATAGTAACATTTAATTAAAGATAGTAATTTAGTCAGTAGTCAAACTGGTGAGAGAATCATAACTATGTTCTGATGAAAATATGAGTTTTTAACTACTTCATGGCAGCTTAACATGGCAGATAGCGCAGATACACGACGAACCTACCGGCACCGATTACACACCCTTGCCAAGGGTGCTGGGGTAATTTACTGACTGACGTGGGATTTGATCCTGCGTCACTTGAATTCCATCATTTACATGAGAGCGAAAGAACACCCGTACGCTCAGTGCCATTACCCCATCGGCTAGGTATGGTTTCAGCTGCCAGGTTTATTTTATGGTTTCACTATCTTTCATTTTTTACATTTAAATCTATGTCTATATCAAGGATAGGTTTTTGGTATGAAGTGGGACAAATTTATAAGACACTGCACATTTTATAGAAATATTATTAAGTTAATTTAATTTTATGTATGTCCCAAATTACGCTACTGGAAATGATAGAATGTGTTGCATTCTACTTTCCAGGGCAAGCTAAAAACTCATCTCTTCCTACCGTAGATCTGCTGTAACAGAACTTCTTGCCTGGATAACGGACTTGCACTGTTTTGGACCTCGCATTTTTCTTTCTGTTTGTGCATTTGCAGGAGCGTTCTGGTGGTTGAATGCTGTCTGCAGTTGTATATGCTGTTTGAAACGTCCCTGACATCGTCTTCGGGTGAGGAACCGGACGTTAAATCCTCATTGATAGATTGATTGATTAATGAGAACACAACCAAGTGCAAATCTGTGACCGATCGACCTACCATATACTTTATAAAGTATGATTCATATGTGCGTGGTACATGTTGGTGCCTTCGGGCCTCTGTGTCCCATTTCGCAGTCTCTGTTAGTTACTACCCGGTGAATATTTTTCCTGACTTTATTCCTGTGATATAAATTCTATTAAATTCAATAAATTTTTTTTAATCTAATAAAATAAAATAAATACTCTAATTTTAATTAAATTCTTTGAAATATAAAAACCGTCTCAAGCCTATTGAATCATAATCAAGAATGACTCACTATGCTGAATATCGTTCCCGCACTATTTGCATTGTGCAAGTAGTGCAGTGAGTGCTACATGTGCATGAAGATATGAGGTGTCTGATCTTTGATGTGGTGCAAGCAAATGTTGCAACATGAGTGCAACAGTAACTATCAGCTTATAATACAGGGTGTTGAGAGTTAAAGCGATTCCTAGAACTAGAAAGGCTTGTAATGAATATTGTTCCAGTAGCCCAGCATAAGGAAACTGAGCACATCTTCTCATCATGCGTTGGAAACAATATTTAGCACATTACGAAAATTAGTCTTTTCGGCTTTAATTAAGTACATGAGAGAGAGAGATAGAGAGAGAGAGAGAAAGAGAGAGGGAACTCCGTTTTTGGTCCAAGAATAGACTAAACAGGCAAGCAGCAAAAACACAAGAAACAAGCATACCGCACAAGCAACAAACACAAGCAATAAACACAATCAATCAAACAATCGACAGTCAGTGAGGACACAATGTATCCTATCTAGCTGACCACCGATATCATAGAGGCTAAAGAAAGATTATATCTAGGGCGCTACTTTCGAAAATAATCGTGAAAATCGGCGAATACTATAACATTCTGCCTGAGCATTAAACAAGTATACAAGTATATACCTATTGACTGAAGGTGAGGTGCTATATCAACAACGATTTACTTGCTACATATTTAATACTTGCAACGAACCTTACCACATTGTATGTGGCCTATGGCAGGCTAGGATACTGTTTCCTACACTGTCAAAAAACGCCTCTGGGATACTTTGCAGATAGTGGCGCTATGAAACATTTGCCATTTTGTACTGTACACAGTGTACAGTACTTATACAAAATTAAATACGTATACAGATTATAATACAAACAAAAAGATTCAAGTCAGATTGTGAAATCAGCGATATTAAATTCTAGTCACGTCAGACTAAATGTCGATAATACTTGTCATTATTGTATAAGCCGACTATTCCTATATAATAATTATAAACTGCTGGATGATCGAATAATAACTAGCTAATTAGTGTCAATTTGCCTACTCTAAAAACTTGTGCAGGAAACCATTAATAATTATTATTCAGCTCATTTCTGGTTAAATAATCATATTAATTGATGTTCATTAATGCTCATTAATGAGCAAAAATGTAGACTGTGTAGTAACTTGTGCTTTGGACCTGCTATTTGGCAGAGCACTAGATAGATAGATACTAATAGAGAGAGAGAGAGAGCTATGTTTTATTTAATTGACATACATACACTAGCGTCGGCCGTCAGAAAGAACATAGCACTCTATCTAGCTGACTACCGAAGAAAACTAAAACACACGGATAAAAGCAAATCTATTAGATAGCTAGATACTGCGCATGTACAGTCTAGTGCAATGAACGTTTATATAATCCTAAATGTATGGTGATTTGGAGCTAAGCAACCGACGCTAAACAGCCTTTAGAAGTTTACATTATAAAGTTACCATGTGCAATCAGCTCATTGCAGCTTTCATAAATTTCTGAAAACATTAAACTACTGTCGAAGTTCTTCGATTCTAAGAAAAAAATATTTTAAATAGTTGGCCTATTTGACGAAGAGCTGAAGTGGTAGTATTACCAGCAGCAATAAATTTCAATTTAACAAATTTGATGATTGGTTTAGAACACCTTAAACTAGAATCTCAACAGAAAATCTTTGGAATAGAAACTCAGATTATTGCAGTCATGAGGAACGATACCAAGAACTAAATAGATAATATTATTTATCTATCCAGTGTTTCTATCCATGTTGGATCCGGGAAACTTGAGAAGAGACCAACTGAAAACTGCACATGTTTCGTAAAAGACGACTAACGCAGATATTTTCATACTGAGGAAGGCAACGGAAATCCACCTCGGAAGTCCGAATGTATATTCCCAAGAAAAAAGGTCACATTTTGGGTGTGCCTTACTGATGGAATCAACTTGATGGGGTGCTCATTAGTGAGCGTGATAGCAGACTGTGTTTCAGAATATGTACCTTAACGGCAGTGCAATAGAGAGAGAAAGAGAAAGATCTATCCCGTGATTCGCCATATGGCAAGTAGAAGGAAGACAATCATAACCAAGTCTATCATTAATGAGCACATACTCGATCAGCAAAACAAGTCGATACTGATCAAAACGGCTTCATCACACCTAAAAGGATGCCTTTGTTCAAGGAAATTTTTAGCTTCTGAGGTGGTCTCCAGTTGCCTACCTCAGTGAGCCTTCCTCAGTGAATGTGCTGTCGATTTCTACGAAACAGGTGCAGCTTTCGATTGGTCTATTCTATTATCGAGTTACCCGTATTCAAAAAAGGAAACAATATATTGAGTATGAATGCATCAATAAATTTACAGAATTTTAACATATTTGATGATTATGCTTCTAAACGTGGCAAAGATGATACCAACAAATTATCATTTATATCAGAACCTTAGCTCCTTCTGGAAAGCAGGAAGGAAGTTGCGGAAGTCAATTTTATCGCAAATAAACAGTTAAATCGGACGATTAAAGAGCAGAGATTCGACTTAGCTACTACTACTACTAAACCGAATCATTTAAATCTCCTATCACCAGTTAATAGACGGTTGGTTTTCAAGTACACACGTCAGTCGTGAATCATCTAGATTTATCCTACCAGTGGAGTTAATTTAGAGTTAACTGGAGTTACTGATTTCCAGGCATATTTGAAGCATTGAGGGCATAAATATTAAAAGTAATCGAATTGGTTAAAGTATTAATAAGTGTGCATTGTAAACAAATAGCAGAATGGGTATATAATTATTACCATTTTATGTAAATTCTATATAGGCATCTCCTTATTCGTAACAAATATGAAGAACCAGTAATAACTTAAAGTCTTAGAATTAGCTCAATTAGGTCAGAGTTACATTAAACTACATGTAAGTATATACGACTGTCATGTGAAACCGTTCTCTCTACCCCTGTCCGGTGGGTTTGTAGGCTACAGAGACAGTTTGTGAGGACCTCAGAGTCAAAGAAATGCTAATTATCCCATAAATTATCTGGCAGCGATATTTTCGTAAGCGTTATATAAAAGCTAGAAGGAAAATTAAATGGCTTTCTTGTTCACGAAAAAGAGAGCGAAATTTTCTCAAGTCAAATATCACTGGCTCCTAGCATTTTAACGGTGGTTTATTATTATTATAATAGCCTATTTGTTTATTACTACCAATCTGGTATAATCGCAAACTGTTGCTATCACATACAGAATATGCAAACAGATTATAATATACACGCAGCAGATACAAAGTGAAAATTAAATTCAGAATTCTAAATCTAGATTTAGTCCAAATATCTATGACATAAAGAGCCTAATTTTATCAGGATCCACAGGGGTTTTCAGGTTAACTGATGCTGGATAGAGACGTTCGTTACAGATCCATCTGATCAATTAAACCTCCAAAACTACAGCACTTGATATTTTCGTAAACGATAATTAAAAATAGAATAAAACTAACGGAATTCACGAGTGTGTACGAAAAGAAGAGCAATTTAATGAACAAAAATATCACTGGCTCTAAATTTTAACGGTGGTTTGATCTATGCTCCATCTGGTCAATTAACCCTCCAGGATCTATCCCACTACTAAACAACGGCTACCACCTAGCTGCCCCACATCCATCAACAGCTGCTCCACAGCTGAACCGAAGCTATAACCTCTACCATTTAGCACTAAATTATCAACATACACCTCGCTTTATTCCATACAGGCCATTCTGTTCCATTTTCAACCTTAAAGTATTTATTTAAAAATTTAAAATGCTTATAAAATCATTCGTCAGCTTTGTGATCATGTTATATTATGAAATAGAACCATAAAGTCATATTTAACGTCCATTTCACAATTATCATTGCTGATTGCCATCGACAGCGATGTGTACAGGGCCAAAACGCAAACCACGCATCTATGAATGTTGTACAAAGTGCGTGCAATTTATCATAAATTTACTCGTACTTAGAACTTTAGCCTTTAACTTAATAAAGGCATGCAGTGGTACAACACATTTTAAAAATGTATTAAATTACACATTTTTGTTCTTATTTTTGGGAGGAGGGAGGTGGGATACACCCATTTAGTCGTCGTTTCAAAATTCACCTGCGTTTCACGTCATGTTAGATCATATTATTCATTAAATTATAACAGGGTTTAACATTAGGTACCACAACTATATCCCTAGATCTACTGTAGACCTCTCGCCTTAGCCTGTACAGTAAACTCCGTTGTTTATGTAAAAGGCTAAAGTGGAATTTAACGCCAGTTTCGCTGCCGAAGGCCACATCAGTCACGGGCAGCCCTGGGACCCGAACCGAGAATCTATGATACCCGATCCAAACGCTAAACCAATTGTGCCAATGGCTCAGCCAATTGGTTGAGTCACTGGCGTAGCCAATGAATAATAAGAATATGACATCGAATGCTACAAAGCTTACACACCTACAAAAACTACGTCACCAGGGTTCAATTTACTTTTATTTATATTTACAACTTGCAGGTAATAATTACTTCCAGAAACTTGAATCTTTCATGAAAATATCTGTTCCATCTGCGTTGTCAAAATATCGTAATTAATGCTACTTGCACTCACCAAATCTCATCAATTTGTGAAATTTATGTTGTAAACAGTGAGTTACCGTAACTTGTAATGAAATGACCATTAATATATGTAGACCTAATTAATTAATCCTGATGGATAGAATTACTGACAAATGGATTAAAGTCTGCCTCAATATAGCAGATATGCAATGATAGAGTGAGAGAGCTTATTAAGGTTCCTTTAAATATAAAACCGTATATAGATCTAAGTTTAACGTACGGAGTCTAACCTACGTTATCGAATTCGTATCAGAATGGTACTGTCATGACAGTACCATTCGTATCGAACGATACTGTCAGAGAAGGACCCGGCTGAGACTCGAACCCGTGACATCCTGCTTATCGAGGAATTATCGAGGTGTTATTGCATGTTACCAACTACTCTATTCAACAGGTACTACTAACAGACATTGTCAGACAATTATTAGCAAGTTCAAGCAACAATTTAACCAATACTGCAATAAACTATCTAGCTGACCGCCTTAGTCAGATACAACCATCGAGAGATATAAACCATAAAAGAGAGAACAGGAGCCAGTGCTAGTGAAGCAGAGATCAAACGAAAAGGCAGGATAGCAAGGTAAACGAGTTTAACAGGCGTCAGGCGGAACATCGAGTACATTAGGAACGGTGTTAAATATCCATGCAAGCCACTCCATGTGTACTTACATACATCCAAGAAAAACTGCAGCCTACCGGCTACACAAACACACATGTCTACGGCTACATAGTCCACTGCACTAAGGTAGGTTTGAGGCACAAATTCGGACTTACATGTACAGTCAGTGACAGTCACGGCCATAAAACAGCAAATCAGCCATCTACCAACTCAAAAATTTAAGTCTAAATATTAATATGTCGCAAGTTTACAAAATGTATAAGTTATATATCTATTATAATATGCAATTATGCGTAACACTATTTAAAATATATAAAGGTAAAGGTTCTGTGCCATATTCGTTACCGAACGTAGGCGCGGAGCTGATCCCGATCCTGAGCGATTTCAAAACACGGGTGACATAGTCATTAATCCGACGGTGAGATCGCCAACCCCGCTCTATACAATCCAATTTGGTAATTGGATCATATACGCCAGACCTGTGGTAACCTTCGAAATCTTCCGATGTAGTCACCTATTACGTACTAATTGCCCCAATTATCCGATCCACGAAGGGATGGTGGGCTTGGTTGGCCCCTTGTACATCCGAGATTTTACACTCTGATTTGCTCGACCGGGAATCGAAACCCGGACCTTATGCGCAACAGTTGACACAAACTGGCCGACGCGCTAACCAAGTGAGCTACGGAGACGTACTGCAGACGTTGACGTTAAAATATATACTGCATGTATAATTATATACTTAAGTCTTACTTTGTATGGAATTAGTAAATGTAAGTCTACTTATAAAATTTAATACGCCATTGAAGTCAACGATGCAGAAAAAATAACAGACACGTTTAGACACACAAGCAAGCAAACATCAATTACCGATCGCCACACTTCTTTGACTTCCTATTACGTAAAAACACACACCTCGTTCCTATCTACTTCTCTCATACATGCGCAACACACCCCCGCCATTCTAAAGTACTGTTCCTGTTGCTGGTCCAGGATACCAGCCGTGGTGCTGACATACTGGATCATTGTTTAATCCATTAATTTCCCACAAAACTAACGTACATGGTCAATGTTAAAGCCGAATTTAACGTCAGTTTGTTTCTCGTCTATACGGCTACATCAGTGACGGGCGAGCCCGGTAATTCTAATCACAAACCAATCGAACTGGAATCGGGCACACAACCGATGGGATAAAGACAGTAGACACAGAACTATTTATTATATAGTCCAGTAAAATAAAATAATAATAATATCAAATACACAAATTACAGGATCACAGACAATAGCGCACTCACACTCGCATGTAATTATGCTACACACACTTACACCGGATGTTCTATAACAAAGCAGCCATCGTGGGGTACTGCGCAAATTATATAAACAGTACTGTTGATGTCCAGTAGTTAGTATTTATATTATTGAACCATACAATGCCTCAAGCGATGCACAGCGATTGGTCATGAATATTCATGCCGTCTTATGTCTAGCTCAATTTAATGTGCATAAAAAAACTACCCATTTCGAATACAGAATTCTTAGACCTTCCCACACTAGAGCCAAATCGGTTAGTAATTAATTAGAGCGCACTTTTAACTACGTCATATAGAAGCACTCTTGAACAATGATGAACAAGACTCCCAGCTTACCATAGGCCACAACCGATGTGCCAAGACCTGTTGTAATGTAATTAGAATTCAACGTCCATACCCCCATCCAAATGTGATAAAGATAAGTCACAATATTTAGACAAGAGACAGTTACGGATTTAATACTGTTAAATATTTTATAATTAACAGTAATTTTAATAAACACTCCACAGTAATGTCATCAGTGCCTGTACGGATGACAGGGATGCATTTATTACGTAGGCTGCAATGGCACTGCATTAAATATATTTATGTCGTAAGTCTATTAGATAAGACGTAGTAACTAGAAAATTATAGTTAGTCCACATTTCCTATGGCTTGTCAAATACGGTTATCAAATACAGGCTAATCCGTAAGGGCGTTGGTTAGATGAATAATGAATATATGTCTAAACTTTAAATTTAACAGTCATGGAATGTCAACAAGACACTGGCGTTAGTTAGTATATATACGTGTACATGTACGCGTATTACAAGTAGCTATACAATATTTTAAACCCGTTATTCCTATTATTAGATTTTTTAATTTTTTTAATTTTACTATATGTACAGTCGGTTTAACTGATATTACATTATAAGTGGACTTGCATCCTGTTTGACCAATGACCATTGTTGACCCTGTTCTCTTTCAGCACTTGTAACTTGCTAATTGCGTTTGAGAAGTCCTAGAGTGGACCAACTAGTATTGCTTGTGCTGCAAGAGACGTCTCCGATATTGTCGTCAGATGATGAAGCGGACATAAAACTTATATTTGAAGAAAATGTCAAACATGTGTGGTTGTCACGTGTAAAGAAATATACGACGAAAAAAATTGTGTCGCATTGTACCTCTAAGTAGAACTAAACATTACTATAAAGTCCACTTTATGCCTCAAGTATAACAACTTTACGTACCAGTTTGATCATACCCACAAATTCCTTAATTAACACTTGTAATGACAAACTAATCGATTTAATTAATTATTAGCCGATAATTCCTAACTTCATTCCACCCACTCGGCTAAATTGGAATCTTGCCTGCGCAGGCGAAACGTTATATCTAATGAAACTAATGAGATGTGACGATAAAAATTAGTAATTTAAATGCCTAAACACGGGATATTCTCACAGCAGCTACGCTGCTACATGCTTATAGAATGACGTCTACATGACATTATTTTTGCATACAAGTCAAATTCTACCGTTCGTTTAGAAATATTAATAATTCAACCCATTAGAACGCAAAGGTACTAGGCTATCTGCCCTCTAATTTCTATTCAATTATATGGCAGGAGAGCTAAAACAAATTGTGGAGTCCTATATTAAATAATAATAAATAATAATAATAAATTTCAACTTAATATTACTTTTTAATAAAAAAAGAGCTCTAACTAATAAACCTCTATCTATTTAATATGCCTCAGTATACAAATTTTATAAACTATGCATTCATGAATGCAAAAAAATTATTTTTGAAAGAGAAATTGCAGATAGCACTTCTGCGTTCTCAAGGGTCGAATTATTAAATTTAATTATTAAGTGGATTCATAACATTTGTTCATAGAAAGTGTCTCTCAACATACTATGAATGTGATCGGATCTGCTGTAATCATTAAAAGACGAAAAGGACGTTAAATGCATTGATTGAATGAAGAAAGTCGGCACACAACAAAAAGTAAACTAATTGAATTAATTATTATAAAATTAATTCATGTTTTATTAACGAATATTATATATTATAAAATCAGAGACGTTAGAGTAGAGAGAGAGAGAGCGAGAGAGAGAGAGAAAGAGAGACAGAGACAG
>JAQFZF010004908.1:0-10264 GCA_034695365.1 Enchytraeus norvegicus
GAGGAATAAAGAAATAGAGAGCATAATCATAAGCGGAAAAATTGAAGGAAAGCGTTCCAAAGGAAGACAAAGAATTATCTATACAAAGAGTCTCAGTGAATGTATGAATGTAGGAGAAGTAGAAATGATCGGAAGCACGACAGACACAGAAAAATGGAACACCATGACCGTCTACGCTGGGGACTGGCAGGATACTTGGAAGAATAAGAATATTTATCATATTATAAATCAAATGATCTAATAACTAATTCATTATTGATTAACTCGTCCGACTCACTGTAATGAAAGCACCAGAACTCCTCATCATTTGTTTGATGTTGGCACCTGAGGCACCAATGATGGCACCTACAGCAGCGTTAGGCACCTGCACCTGGCACACCTCTAACTCAAGCACCTGCTGTTGTTGTCGCCCCGCTGGGTGACCCGCCGCTGTCGTGGGGCCTCCAACACTGGCCGGGCACGAGCGGCTAACTTGGGCTCCTCCACTCAGCGAGTAGTACTTAGGGTCCTGTCAATCAATCAATCAATCAATCAATCAGTATGTCACTAGCAGGGAGCAGGTCATATAGGCCGTGTTGTTCAGCAAATAGTACGACGTATCCAACAACTTACCAATGAAAGAAATATCATTAAATTAATCAGTCAGTCAATCCATCAATCTATAAATCGATTAATTTAATCAGTCATTAGACAAAATATCAACTTAAAATCAACGTACTATAAGATGTTAATTCGAAGTCAAATATGTCTAATCAAGGAGAGAGCATAAAAACAAAAAATTCCAAAAACAGCAACTAAAAAAGGAAACCTTGTAAACACATGCGGTTGACGTGTGTGTAGAAAATAGGAAGATAAAAAGTACTTAAATACAATGTAAAATAGTTGTAGCTACTTACAGCAGACTGTGCAGCAGCGGATGCTATACCATACTGATAGCTGCCTGCCATGAACTGTGGGGCCACGTAACTAGGGTACTGTACATGCAAATATAATGCCACATGTATTTCTTCACATCAGTTGTACACAAGAATCAATCAATCAATTGAGATTAACGTCCGCTTTCACACCCAAAGTCAGGGACGTCCCAAGTGAAATGCGCAACTACAGACAGCTTCGAACTACAAGCCACACATGTTCACATGGTTTCCTTTGTTGATATTTTGTGTAGTATTCTGTCCCACTGGTCAATCGTACCATTGCCGTAAAGAACGCACCATGCAGCAAGTGCAGCATACACGATAACCATCGGCTCTTTGTGTTGCCTCTTTGCTTTATTGTAGTATTACTGTACGCGTATATTTATGAACTATGTTTGAGTTATGTTGCAATAAACAAATGTTAAATTTCAAAAACCAGCACCTGTGGCATTATATTATTCTTGTAGTCTGACCTGGGTTTGAACCCCGGACTCTCCAATCACCTTACGCTTGAGTGCATCATGCTAACCACTAGACTACTGCCACCGACAAATGAAATAAATATTGTTCAATACACTGCAATCAAAATGATACTAGTAGATGTTTAGCCGTGCTTACCTTGTTATCCTGCTCCACACACTGAGCCAGTTTACCAGCTATAGCCAGCTCTGCCTGCACCATGTTATCTATGTTGCCTCTGATAGAGATAACACGGTCCGGGTACAGAGATAACATGTCGTGAGCGCTGAATAACAATAACATAGTTATCAAGTATAGAGATAACACGGTCTGGGTACAGAGATAACATGTCGTGAGCGCTGAATAACAACAACAAAGAAACAATGATAACATGTCGTGGGCGCTGAATAACAACAACAAAGAAACAATGATAACATGTCATGGGAGCTGAATAACAATAGCTACATTAATAGAGTAGAGCACCAACAAATAATGTTTTCATTATAAAAATAGCATGATCTGGGCATCTAGCGATAACACGTCGTGGGCACTGAATGATAATAGAAAAGTTATCGTGAATAACAACAGAAATCAGAGAATAAGGGTACAAAGATCTGACCTGATATAGAACATGCAAGATATTAAGATGGACAGAAGTATAGATATTCACACCTGTTGACAACAATCTTGGTAGAGGTGTCCTCTCTGATCTTCTTTATCATACGTCCCTCCTTGCCAATGATCCTTCCACAGTAGCGATCATTAGTGAGCATCTTGAGGAGGACCTCCCTGATCAATCAATCAATCAATCATTCAATCAATCAACTAATGCTTAGTTGGGCATTAATGATGGCTCCGGAAAACATAAGAATAGATCAACCGAAAGGTGCACAATGCACATACTTTGTAGAAATCAAATAACGTAGTCACCAAGGAAGGATAAGGAAACCCATCTCGAAAAACAAAATTATCTCCAAGAAAATATGGCATACAGAGTAGACAGTTTTATGCCATGGACCTGCCATTAGAAAGTGCACTAAGAGAGAGAGAAAGACTCAATTAAGAAACATCTATAATTGTCAATTCTAAAGTCTTCTTTTCCTATCATATAGAATTTATAAATATAATAGGCAATCATTTATAAATCTTATCAAGCAATCAATCAATCAATCAATCAATGCGAATTTAACGTCCGTTTCATATCTGACGACGACATCAGGGACGTCTCCAACAACACTTGAACTACCAGCCTGCCCACCCAAACAGGCCTAGCAAAAGCAAATGCTGCAAGAGAAAAATCAGAAACAATCAGAAACAATATCAAATCTGTTTCTAAACAGATTTGATATTGTTAGATTAATAAATTATTTATATTAATTATTATACAGTTAAAATTGATATTGTTACATTAAAAACTACAAGGACGAGAATTAAAATTTACAAGAATATAAATTGATTTTAATTAACATATTTAATAGCATTATTGGCAACATTAAATTACATTATTATTACATTAATAATTACATAACAGAATCAGTTTTATTGGCACCAAAAAGAATTTCATACGTTTTGGTTCCAGTCTTAGTTTCATTGTTGATGACTTGTAGGATCTCCTTGCAAGCATTAGAACAGTTCTCTGGTTGTCCATAGATAGATATGATCTATGTCGATCAATCAATAAATTAATCAAACAATCAATCAATCAATCAATCAATCAGCCAAGTATTGGAACAGTTCTCCTGTTGTCCATAGATAGATATGATCTGTAGTCAATCAATCAATCTATCAATCATCCAAGTATTACAAAACTAAGGCAGGTCCAAGACACAAATTCTTTCTCAAAGTCTGTATACATGAAAACGATTAATAAGTTGACTATTCAAAAAGGCATTGCCACTCCCACATCTAAAATAATGATGCCTTCTTTAAGGAAATAACTACCATCTGAGATGGATTTCCATTCCCTTCCTCAGTATCAGAATTTGTCAGCTCCAATGAAACAAGTACAATTTTCCGTTGATTATTCTTTAATTTCCTAGGACCCAAACGCTTAGATATAGGAGCTGGTAGCACTTTGGTTAAGTGTCCGGTTCGGTTTCCATAGGTTCAAGTTAGAATCCCAGGTCACCGACGTAGCTATTAGGCAGCAAAACTGACATTAAATTCTGCTTTGGCCTTTCGATATATTTTACTATTTTACCTTCTCAAGCAGACCATTGTTCTCTTTACCATGTACATCAACTCTAGCCTTACACTTGGTAGTGATAGATCTGATGCTCTCTCCCTTCTTGCCTATGATAGCTCCAATGTACTGACTAGGTACCAGTATCCTATGCATCAATCAATCGATAAATAAAACAGTTAATCAATCAATCAATCAAATGATAAATGGAACAGATGATCATTCGTTTAGTCAATGAAGCAAAATTGAACAATTAATCAATCAGATAATTGATAAGATTTTTCCAGTATATACTTGGATCAATCAATCAAATCTATCTCAGCATATTACTCAAGCCATACTAAGAAGCACTACAAAGAAATAGTACGTCTCCATGGCTCAGTGGTTAGTGCGTCGGCCAGTTTGTGTCGACTGTTGCGCATGAGGTCCGGGTTCGATTCCCGGCCGAGTAAATCAGAGAGTAAAATCTCGGATGTACAACGGGCTAACCAAGCCGGCCATCCCTTCGTGGGTCGGATAATTGGTAGCAATTACTACGTAGTAGGTGACTACTTCGGATGATTGCGAAGGTTACCACAGCTCTGGCATATGTGATCCGATCATCAAAATGGCTTGTACAGAATACAATACAATACAATACAATGAGAATTTAACGTCCGGTTCCTCACCCGAGGGCAATGTCAGGGACGGCGACCTCACTGTCGGATTAATGACTATGTCACCTGTGTGCTGCAATCGCTCAGGATCGGGATGAGCTCCGCGCCTACTTTTGGTAACGAATATGGCACACAACCATTACCGTTTGAAAGAAGCAATACTGTGAACCAAAATCGGAAATTACGTCGACATGGTTCATCACCGTCATTGTAATTGACATTCGATATTTAATTCTCGTCTAATTATTACTTTTTCTCTTTTCCTCCACCTTTCCTTTAATGTATTATATACTTTTATTTGTTATTTTTTTGTTTAATCTGCAATGTTATACAGTGTCGGTGAAAAATAATTCATCAGATTAAATCATAATTGTATTGTCTTGTTAGGCCCTACCTGAGAGGTATAGCGACAGATCTTTGAGACTTGAGATTAGCACGAGACTCTGACTTGGACCTGCCATGTGGCTTACCATTCTCTGTCACATAGTCCACCTACACATACACACATAGACACATTACATTTGGACCTGCCATGTGGCTTACCATTCTCTGTCACATACACATATATATTACCAAGTAGATACAGACATAAACACACACACAAACATATTTAAACAATGACAAACATATATGAACACACAAACAAACACATATTCACATGTCCACGTTGGAAAATAAAATATATAATATACAAAATAGGGGAATAAAAGACAGATTCCAAAGCTAGGTTTAATGTCTGTTTCAGTATTGAAGGACACTGTCAGAGACGGACCTGGCTGGGATTCAAACCGTGAACATATGGAACCTGATCGACACTCTACAGATGTACGACTGGCTCAGAAAAAATAAATGTTAATATAACACGAGATACCTTTAATATGGTACCGTGGAAGTTCTCTCCATTCAAGCCATCGCGAGCCCTGATCAATCAATCAATCAATTAATCAATTACTCAGTCAGTTAATTAATCAATCAATCAGTCAAGCAATCCATCTATCAATTAATTCAACATAGGCTAAACCTTCACATACAAACAATGTTCTTATGAATATATAGAATATAGGAATTCAGAGAAATCTTCCATCCCTTTCTGACAGAAAAATAAACTTTCTAGAGTCAAATGTATCCATTTTTAAAAGTACAGACCTTTGAGCCTGAGTAACACATATAAAAATAAGCATACAATTTTATTCAATGCACACAAAACACTCATATACGAATGCT
Organism: Enchytraeus norvegicus; assembly: GCA_034695365.1. Taxonomy (NCBI): domain Eukaryota; kingdom Metazoa; phylum Annelida; class Clitellata; order Enchytraeida; family Enchytraeidae; genus Enchytraeus; species Enchytraeus norvegicus. The sequence goes on from JAQFZF010004908.1 coordinate 5,439, forward strand.
TTGCAGCATAAGGAAGAGATTTTGAGAATCTGCCATCTCTCTCTGTGAATAAAGCACATAAACTATTATTATATAATAAACTATTATTATTTTTCTATTTTTACCCCGAGTGTAAAGAACCCGGTGAATTTTATAAAAGCGATTCAATTAAGAACGAATTGAATCGTCGTCCAGCAGCTCGAGATCTACCGGGTTAAGAGCCGCGATAGCATACAGCATTGAATATTTGCAGAGTGATTGAGAGCCTTTGCCAAAGAAAAGAGGTCTCGTGCTGATCCCCAGTGTGTCTGGCACAGTGTCTGCCAATGCCATTTATAAAGACAGCACCATCGGGATTCATCGGGCCCATCGTCTCCAGGGCCACGGGAACAACCTCATACCCACGGGCTAAATCCTGATACTTCTCTAATTTCCTGGAAGCCGCAATTTCGTCATTTATTATAGTTATTAGCTTACCAGACTCCGTACATAATATCATTAAATATAATTTACAGTAACTGTTCACTCAATTACTTCACAATTAATGTCTTCATGAAGGGCAATCAAGCCACAAGTAGCGCTATCTTATACCGACAAATGCATATAAGGGTTATAAAATCGCATAATAGGTAGACTATATGTAGATGCTACTGCTATGCAAGATTAAAGTCACCAGTTTCAACGACGATCAAAACTTTATTTCCAATCTTCCATTAGGCGAACTGTTGGCAGCAGCCGAGGGCCACCGTAATTTTAGTTTGCGACCCCTTTTGGTTTCAATTTTGTTGCACCTATAAGTATTTTTAAGCAATACTTTATATCTGCAACAATAATTATCCTGTTATGTATAACTTTTCCGGTTTGATTACATATAGTGTTATCAATTTCTCTCTTACATGTAATATCCTCCTATTCTTTAGGACCTGCCCAATCGCTGATGTAGGCCTAGGCCTACTAGCAGTATGGATCGGCCGGCCGCCATAAATGTTGCTTTTGCTAAGAGTCGACAATAGACGAAAGCCTTGCCTGAATTTATGCAATCATTAGCTATTTCAGTTAGTTTAGTTTAAAAAAATTGGTGAGCAAATTTATAGCTATAACCATATTCGTGCTATATGTGGCTACATGTTCTTTCAGATGATAGGCCTATGCCCATGGCGCAAATTTCTACCCACAGTCTATCATCTCTCATTTGAACGAACAAACCATAATATATAACTCAATAAAAAATTGGTGGCGACAGCGCCGTATTAACCCTTGACAGAACGTAGGTTTATTTAGGCCCCTCGACATCCAGCACCCACAACGCCCCCCCCCCCATCCCCTTCACGAATTTCACGTTCTCTTTTTGCAGAAAAATAAAACAGAAAAATACCTCTCTCCAAAACAGTTTGTGACTAGAAATGACAAGTTAATGCGTAAAATCAGGAGCCAATGGCACGATCGGTTAGGTTTCCGACTGTGAATCAGTATGTGCGGGGTTCGAATCCAAACCTCGCCCATCACTGATATCTCTTTCGAGAGATGAAACTGACGTTAACTTCGGCATTAGCCTTTAGCCTTTAAACAAATATAGGAGCCTATTATGTACATGTATGGTTTTGAAAAAGTAACATGCAGTTCATTAATAGTAATGTTTTGAAACATTCTAAATGAACTAGTTAAATAATAAATATAAAGGTTCCTTCATTTTCACAAATTTTATCTTTTTGACTTGACCCATCTTATTAACCTGAATAAGATATTCAGGTTAATTCACGTAGTCTTTAAAATGAACAATTTCCACGAGGAAGCTGCCATTGAGGTCTTCTGGAACAGGTTTTCCTCAGACTCAATGCCGCAACATTCAGTTATCTACCGTTTGCGAGAGCATTTTTTTGAAAGGAAGCCAATTTAGCAGAAACCGCATGATATGCTTCTATTGAGCGTCATCTCAGCGTTGTAAAAAAGTTATCGATCATGGGAAGAACACCGTGACCCTAAAAATTATCCCTCGCTGAAAAGCAGTATCTTCAAAATTGCCATCGTTTCGATTGACTACTGCTTTGCATTTCTTTGTAGGCACCTTCTTTGTACATCGTCTCCTTTTCAATATAAATTTTGGTATTCCCTTTCTCAAAACATCGGAATATCTCACAAACTGCATGGGTACATAATAATTAGTCAATGGCCTTATGAACTTGACGGCTTAGTTCAGATTCATATAGCCTATTTTGTGCTCTGCAGCTTTGTGCTTGTTCTTTTAAACCTTGCCATGACGACAGACCAGAAGACCAGTAGGAAGCAATTAACCATGGTATTCAACTGGGATAAATATCCTTTGCCTCCTTGTGCTAAGCTGTTTCGTCCAGGTTTTCTGTAAATTGCTCTAAAACCAACCTTATTTGACCAGGGCTGGAAAAACCTAAAACCTAAATCAAAAATGTTAGGTTTTTAAGTTTTTAGGTTTTAAGGTATGTTAAAGGTTTTTTAAGGTGTTTAGGTTTTTTACGTTTTTTGTATAAGCTGCGGATTAAGGGGGTCGGGCATGCCCCACCCCTTCGAACTAAAGGGGCCATACCCTCAATTCATGAAAGATAAATCTGCCCAAGATTAACAAGGAGTAAAGTTGACAAGTATTATTGATATCACAAACTTCAAAGTATTAATTTGTTCACTTTAAAATGCATAATTTAAATATAGGTAAAATAGAAAGAGGTCATATAGGCCTATGTTTCTCAACAAGCTTGAGAATAGACCACTGCGAGCTGCACATATTTTGTAGAAGCCCACTAACGCAGTAACTGAGAAGGACTAGAAGACACACTTCAGAAAATAAAATAATCTCCAAGAAAATATGGCATAGGCCTACAAATTTTATAGTTATATATATAATTTATATATACTATGGATCTGTCGATAGATAGTCTCACTGAGCGAGAGAGAGAGAGAGAGAGAGAGAGAGAGAGAGAAAGAGAGAGAGAGAGAACGAGATAGAGAGAAAGAGGTTCAAAATTATTAATTAATTTAATTAAGTTTTTTAAAATAAATGTTATGTGTTTTCAGTTGTAAAAAGTAAAAACCTTAAAAACCTAATAAACCTAACTTTTTCTTTAAAAAAAGTTTATTTAAAAAACCTTAAAAAACTTAAAAAAGATAAAACCTAAAAAACCTAAGCTTTGCCAGCCTTGTATTTGATACATATCCACAGTTCGGTGTTTTGAAGCATCGGAGTGGGCAGTCCATCCAGTATCACTCAGGCGTTCGACAACAAGGAGGCCACAATACCATTTAGCAGTTGCTAAAAGTTACGATTATCGGACTTAACCCAATGTTACCTCATTATATATTGGAATTTGGAGTTAAGTTATATTCTATTTTGGAATTTAAAGTCAAGGTCTTCATGAGAATTTCAATTTAGTGGCGACCAAAGGCGATACACCTAGGATTATGACGGTTACTAATAATTATTTTTCACTTTTCGCACATTATTTAAGAACATTCTTCCTGAGAAAAATTTCATTATGAACGATCACGGGGCCCTGCTGCTGGTGGGTCCTTTGGCTTAAGCTTTGTCAGCCTTATGGGTAACAGGCCTACGGCCCTGGGTGGGGATATAGTTATTGAGCTTCGCATTAAAATAGCGCCCTTTAACGAGCAACCATTGATCAATCCTAGTAGTGTTAATTAACTTAATCAGTCAATGGTTAAATAAGTTGCCATATAGCCTATCGGCTGGCGTACTATAAAAATAGTAGTGCTTAATCAAAATTTGAATATAAGGCAATATGTCATAATTATCAATATATGGCTCACCTTATTGCAAATTTCACAATTCTAACTGCTCGTAGATTTAGTGGGGCGAATTATCAAAGCTAACAATTTCACTACGGTATCTCTTATTTGGGCCTACTATTAGACTAAAATATTATTGCATAAGCCTCTAGGCTACCGTCTATAGGCATACAGATATTTGTTTGGTATTTCACTACATGACTCCTCATTTATATATGGACAAGCATACGCTTTTTACAAATCCATACGCACATAGGCCTGCAAGATACTAGGCCGAATAATCTACTAGGAAGATAATAGGAAGATAAGATACTAGGCAGAATAATGTAGGTTACTTTAAAATGGCGCGGATGTCAATACAGAAAGCGTTGCTATGGAGAGCTCTAGCAATGGCTAAAAGTAAGAAACATTGCATGACATTTAAGAATAAAATAATATGAATACCTAAGGCATAGCTTACTGACAATAATTATATCCAGGGTACAAAATTATGGTTCGGTTTATTTATAACCGGTAGTGCATATTTAATATTACAAACTTAGAGAGTTCTAACATTCAAAAGGAAGCTGACGTGTTGTTGTGAAGCACAAATATTAATCTCGATATGTCATATAACAATCCTGTGTATTGTTTATTATCATGTGGAGACAAATTGATATTTTAAACAATTATTGAAAACTGTCATATTTTAATGCTTAACTATGGCGAGTCCAAGGTTGCTATTTACAAAGATGGCTTCTCTATCTGAGCCTATCTCAGCAACCAATGAATGCACTGCTAACAAAACATCTCTATGTTAGCAACCAATGAATGCACAGCTAACAAAAAACCGTTAGTCTGTGACTTTCCCATATTGTTGTTTACCTAAGACTAATACCAGCGTTCAAATATTACTAGGCCTACTGTAGGCCTGCACGTATAATACTAGTGAAATTAGACCTTTGTAGTAATATGTAAAAACATTTGGTCGCGGGGCCCCTAAGAGCGCGGGGCCCTAGGTAATTGCCTAATTTGCTCAGTGGGTAGCCCGTCCCTGAATATACGGGTTACACAGTGGGTAACCCGTCCCCTTT
>JAQFZF010004909.1:0-10263 GCA_034695365.1 Enchytraeus norvegicus
TGACTCAAATCCCGTGGTCGGAAGGAAAGTGTGCCAGTTGGGATGTCACTGTAACAGATACATTGGCAGCAAGTAACTTCAATACTTCTAGCTGAGGTGCTGGTTCAGCTGCAGAAGTAGCAGCTTGTAAGAAACTACAACAATACGTTGAAATAATGAATCGTTACACATTCGTTCCAATAGCTTCTGAGACCCTGGGCCACGTCAACATTGCTGGCACAGACTTCATAGATGAAATTGGCAGAAGGTCCCATTGTATCACCGGCGACCAACGCGAGAAAACCTTCCTCTGGCAACGACTGTCCATGGCGCTGCAATGCTACAATGCAGTAATGCTTTCGCGGCACGTTCGCTGACATGGCATTACAAAGATCAGGAGATTTATTTTAACTACTATATTTTATCTATACTATTTGTTTTTTATCACATTTTTAGCCCAGGGTCGTTTACCACCCAGGGCATTAAAAATAAAATATAAAATAAAAATAATGTCCTGGGGACTCATGGCCTGGCCTGTAAGAGAAGTTCCGGAGAATTGGACGCCATAACTTCCTGAACGTCATTATATGGTGAGCCATGAATCGAGCCAATATTCCCGCAGTTAAAGAGCCACAGGGATTCTGGTCGGAGGCAAGTGTGTCAGCTGGGACGTTACTGTTACGGATACGCTCGCGGCCAGTAACGTTGCCGGCTCGAGCTCTATGGCTGGGTCTGCTGCAGAAGTGGCAGCAGGAAAGAGGCTTCCGATATACTCAGAAATAATATCAAGATACTCCTTCGTGCCCATTGCCTTTGAGACCCTGGGCCCCATCAACTCTGCCGGCACCGACTTTATAGATGACATTGGCAGGAGGACCCATGCGATCACCGGCGACAACCGCGAAAAGTCTTTTCTGTGGCAGCGGCTGTCCATGGCGATTCACGCTACAACGCCATATGCTTCCGCGGCACTTTCATCGACATGGCATTCCAGAGTACAAGAGATTAATTTTAAATGTTTTTTTATCTGTGCTTCTTCTTTAACGTATTAAAATCAATTTTATCATATTTTTTAACCCAGGGTCGTTTACCACCCAGGGCATAAAAAAAACTAATAAAAATAAAAAGAACTTGGATATTGTTCCCTGTCAAATAGAGACTGCGTTGGAATACGCTTTCAAATTTGACTAAGTAATGAAGAAGTCGCAAGTGTATGACTGGATAAATGCACACCGACTGCTGCTAGTATAGCAATGAAGCAGCTTGCTAAGGGCAGCAACTAAAGGGTCGCCAAGACTGTGCATTGAACCCGAGACCATATGTTTCAAAGACTCCTGTGTTCACCAGACCACGGAGCCTCCTCACCAGTAAATGATATTTGTGATGAGTTCACTTCTCCAGTGTCACAGAGGCAACTCGGTAAATATATTTTATAATCGTATGTGTAGGAATTTCTGCTTCACTAATTAATAGTAATTGTATCCATGAAATCAGTGTGCCAAGTGAAATAAGAATGCTACCATGCTACTAGTAGCCTATAATATTTCAGTTTCAGATTCAATGTTGTTGTAGTAGATATTTTACACGTTTATGTTACTTTCTTCGGTTATATTCTTTATGTATGTCTGAAACTAATTTAGAGTCTATGATCGTAATATATTGAAGAAAGGGCTGGCCTTTTCCTTAAGTTTGCAGTAGCAGTATCCTTTACATTGACTCGTATACAAAATATGTGTATTAGTAATAGAACACAATACAACATGGGTTTATCGTCCGTTTCATCATCATCATCAAGCACGTACGTCATAATGTACAATATGCTGTGGATTGTGTGGAAGCACGTATTACATAGGCCCACGAGGCCTTCATGTCCGATATAACATACTATCTCGACATTGTCTTTGTAGAGGAAACGGACGAGAAATGTTTACTGATTGATTGACTTAGGAAATCGTTCGCTCATGGATATATCCTGTTCAGTACACTGCATCCCCCCCCCCCAATCAGCAGGGGCGACCCTAACACCCCCACCCCACTAAGGGCGACCCTAACACCCCCACCCTTCTAATGGCGGCCCAAACACCCCTACCCCTCTAAGGGCGGCAGTAACACCCACACACTTTCTTTAACCACTAAAGTCGCCGGTGGGTTTAATTCGCAACGCCCTGTTGCACTACACCGGATGTACCTCATTTATTAAGTCAATTTTAATTGGTAATACTTTGTTCAACCACTTCCATGGGTCCAGTAATATTGAGAGTAGACTCGCATGCAACGAATTTTACTCATTGTAAACCAGCCGTTTTTAAATTCGCTATAATTGGAGACTAAACACAATATTTCATTCTTGCACGAATTTATTATCTTGAGCACATCAATTAATATCTATTACATCTCTCTATCTCGTGCCTCTATCACATTTCTAACTCGATTCTATATCTCAAATCTCTCACTCATGTCTCTAAAAAAGGTCTCTAACCTATGGCCGGTCTAAGACAGGTCTCTAAGACAGGTCTCTAAGACAGGTCTCTAAGACAGGTCTCTAAGACAGGTCTCCAACATAGATCTCTAACACAGGTCTCTAACACAGGTCTCTGACACAGGTCTCTAACACAGGTCTCTAAGACAGGTATCTAACAACAGGTCTCTAACACAGGTCTCTAACACAGGTCTCTAACACAGGTCTCTGACACAGGTCTCTAACACAGGTCTCTAACCTATGGCCGGTCTCGATCTCAGATTTACTTCACAATAGTTCACAGGTGTTTGAAGATTGAATGGTAGAGTTGACTTCCGCAACCTATTTGCAAAGACCTCCGCCATCTTAAATTTGAGTTATGCATTCTTCCGAAGTATGTTTTTGACTGGTCTTGATTCTCACGTTTCCATGCACAACACAGGAAACTTCATCAACACTCAATCCGCCGTCTAGAACAATTTATTTAGATAACGCAGATGATCTAATTGAAGTTTCATTTTGTTCTTGCCTTAATTGTTTGAGATCAATCGAAATTCAGAGGAGAATCTTTATTGAGATCTTTTATTTGGAATTATGCGTATCAAAGCCGACATCAACAACAACCAGGCTAAAAATCGATTCTGACAATTTCAGAGTCCACAGCGTTTCTCTTGACCATCTAGGATTAAGATGTTAATTAATAAGATCTGATATTAAGGTTTAAGGTTCCGATCAATTAAAATCCTTAACAAAGCTCAAGTGGAACGTGTGATGCAATTACTCGCATCAAAGCTGACAACAATTAAACCACTCAGTGTGAGCAGATGAACAACAATGGGAACAGGTGTTCAGGTGATCGAAGAAACAAGATCACAACTTGACATCTCTGTCAGTTTATTTCCTCCTTGCTTTGACTGTTGAATGATTTTCTATCTAATATTGTAATAAACATATTCAGTAAGTCTCTAGAAGCGATATTTTCTCAACAATACGAAACATTGATACATATGTAAAACTATATTTTCACGTTACAAAAAATCTCAGTGGAAGGTCGTTGCCATATAATGGTTTCTTATCAAACTGACGTGGAGCTAAATCCTTATTAATCCTTTTTACAGTAAATTTAATGTCAGTTTCGAAATAGGGTGACGAATTCGTGCCTTTCTATACAATACAATACAATGAGGATCTCACGTCCGGTTCCGCAACCGAAGGCGATGTCAGGGACGTCTCAAGTAGACTATGAAATTGCAAGCTGCTTTATACCACCAGAACACACTTTCCAAAGCATAAACCGAAAAGAAATCCAGATAAAAATCGAAACAGTGCAAAATACCTTAGCCAGGGCAAGATAGTCTGATTAATACAGATCCAAGGAGGAAACAAATAGGTTTCAGCTTACCCCTTGCCTTGGAAGGTTGCAAAATTGCAATACACACGTATATGACCGAAGATCTTGTGGCAAATAATTCCACAGTGTTGGAACGGTATGGCCTACCTATAGACGATCGTAATTTTTTAAGTTAGAGAGGCAATCTTGTATTTTATGCGTTCCGAGATAGGAAGGCAATGTAGACTTCTTAGAAGCCTGGCTGAATGAGAGCGAAATGTAGTTTTGCGAACATGAAAATAGTTTTATCGACTAAACTATCCATCCGAGACAAATAATGACTAGCGAAAGTTATGTTTTGAGCATAAAAGTTGGTTACGATTGCAATCAATGGAATCTATGGACTACAATAATTATTTACCTATTCTCTTTTTTTACCTCCTTTAAATAAGATCTTAATTCATCCCAAAGAAAGGTTTGCTTGGATGCTATTCACTTCCCACTAAGCAAGGTAGTCAGGTCCATGGACCTCCCTGTAGATCAGCGCCAGTAGTTTATCTTAGGACAGCTTCTGCTTGTCTCCGCACACTTAAAAATGAAATTTGACATTAAAATTAACCAAAAACCATTACAATCGGCTTTCATATTAGAATTATTAATTAATTAAATAAAATCTTCAAACCTTGGTCTTGGTAAGTTGGTAATTGAAATTTGTCTGAGCGACTCTTTATTTTAAATATTATGTGCTTTTTTGTATTAGACCACGTAGCCTACCTAAATTTTATAAGCATAATGTATGAGATATTAAATTGAACTTTTTCTGCGGGAATAACAATAATGATTATTGGCCAATTGTGCGAGCATAAAATGTCAGAATTAAAACAGACGACGACAATTACAATAAGAATTATAACAACAACAACAACAATAAGAGTGCAACTGTTGTCTACGACAACATCGCGCACTATGAAACCAAATCCATACTGAAAGCCAACAAAAATTAAATGTCCATTATACGGTGCAAAGCCAAAATCCAAGAACCGGTTCAAGTATGAAGTATTATAGGTAGGGGGTCTTGCGCTTTGGTCTTGACTCATCACTGAATGAAAAAGAGCGATCAAAGAGATATATCTATATATATATACTTAATATACTAGGAAATCAACGAGTTAGTTGCTTCTTCTTGGTCCTGGCAGACTGTTGAGAATTATATTATTAAGCAAGAGTCTCTTGAACATATGGATAGATATTGACAAGCATCATTTCGATGCCAAATACATAGGGCAATATTTAACATTATTATGACCCTATTTGAAAATTGAAGAACACATTTTATTATAAAGTAATACAGGTGTAATCACAACTTTGAGCATTGAGATATTGTGAGCCATACAAATTGGTTAGAATTGCCTAGACTTGTCTTATTAATTAAAGAACAATTAAATTAAAAGTCAATTTGTACCGATAAAGCAATGACATTTTTTAACCTACAATTATTTTCATCACCTACTGCTTCACACAACGAATATTTTCATTTTTTGCTCGAATTTGATACTTAACACTGGAGCTGTCAATAGTATATCCTAACCTTACTTCCTGTGCCCCTTTATTTCTTGTAATTAGGACAGTAGAAATAAGGGTTCATAAGGACACAAAGTGCGTAGGCTACCTACATTGCCAGATTTTATTGTGTGGGGTGTATGTAAGTGCTATGGGCCTTTACATCCATTTTCACGTTGTACTGCTATGTACTGCTTATTCTGTCTTGTCGTGAAAGAAAGAATTCAATTCAATTCAATTCAATACAGCCCATCCAGATAGATGAATGGCTTTGAATACGGTACTTGCAATAATTATATATCGAGCTGAATTTTTCTTCCTTTCTACTTGCTACAGTATGACGAAGGGGTAGTGGTGAAATGGTTAACGAGCTCGTCTCCGAATAGAGTGATATACAGTGACGTGAGAACCAGACCCAGGTGAGTCGACAAAATAACCCCGGGATCCTTCAACCCTTGGTGTCGGGGTTATTTTGGTGCTTGAAAGATACTTTTAGAAGGCGCATATAGGTGCTTTGAAGATAGAAGGTTTTTCGTGTATCTACGCTTGTTGCTATTAAGACGTTGTGTACGGCAAAGGTACGATTGATCAAGGAGTGAATAAGATACCAACAACTAAAAAGAGTAAATACGAAGGAAATAAATATGTGGAGGTGTGAAAAGAAACAATCGTGTCAGGTGTGAAAATAAAAGGAAAAAATACACTACGATGTACACTGTGATTCATAAAAAGAGGCACCAAAATACTTTTTACTATATTTTCCATAATATTCGACCGATTTGGCTGACAATAGGAATTGCGAATCTAAAATGAAGTATGCTTCAAACAAAAGTAAACTTGTTACTTATTCTTTAGTGGTTGCTAGGATACCAGCGGCGGAAGTTGATTGTTTGTAAACTACAATAACGACATAGTTTTCACAAGAGAATACAAATTTTTTATTAAGAATTTAGTAACGCTGAAAGATTACAGCAGTTGTCGATTGCTTAAAGAGTTCCTGAATAAGGGTTGGAAGAAAATGGCCTCGATAAGCTGTTGCGTAAGATTCGAGCAATGGACAGTGTGGATCATGAGCCAGGCAGCTGCATCATTGATAAGGCCATCGAGCAGTGGCGGCCAAGGTGGAGGGCCTGTAATCGACCCAAATGAGAACATTTCGAACAATTTCTAAATTACAATGATTCTTTTCTTAGACGTTACTGTTAGAACGTTACTGTTTCTTACTTTTACTTATTAACAAACTTTAGTTCAATTACGCTTAGCTGCATCTAAATTACACAGACATTATTGATTTAAAAGTTTCACAAGTTATCTTGAAGCTGGTAATTGTTAATAATTGTTCGCTGGTAATTGGTAATTGGCAATTGGTAATTGCTGGTAATTGCTGATATTGTTGGTAATTGCTGGTAATTGTCTATAATTGTTCGCTGGTAATTGGTAATTGGTAATTGCTGGTAATTGCTGGTAATTGCTGGTAATTGCTGGTAATTACTGGTAATTACTGGTAATTACTGGTAATTGCTGGTAATTGCTGGTAATTACTGGTAATTGCTGGTAATTACCGGTAATTGCTGGTAATTATTGGTAAACTGGTAATTGCTGGTAATTTGCTGATATTGTTGGTAATTTCTGGCAATTATTTATAATTGTAGGCTTGTAATTGGTAATTGGTAATTGGTAATTGCTGGTAATTGCTGGTAATTGCTGGTAATTGCTGGTAATTTCTGGTAATTGGTAATTGTTCGTTGGTAATTGGTTATAATTGCTCTATAATTGAAGCTGGTAAATGTTTATATCATTTTGTGGCAAATTTATTGGCGAAACATCCTCACAAAATTTTATGCAAATCGGCCGACCTTTATGGAAGATATGATAAAACATATTTTGGTGCCTTTTTTATGAATCACAGTGTATAGGCCTATTCAATATTCGATAACTGAAAGTGACGTCAGGGAAGTCGATAGACAATTTCGATACTTTATCCTCTTTAGACCTCTTACAAACATATCTAAATCCCTACCCTAAATCATGATCTTAACTGATCCCTTACCAATAGGACTACATGCAGTAACTATTATTGATACATAAAACGAGTTTACACTCACACTGATATAATGTATATTAATATTCATCAGTGGCGTAGAGACGGGGGCAGTTCTAGGGGCCACGTGTCCCCTAAGATGGTCACCAAAAATTTGCATATATTGTTGCACATTACTGGGAAATTTTTTTAAAAAATGGGCAAAGTGCCCCTCCAAATCCTGCAACGCCACAGTCGCCACTGTTATTCATACACATAAAATAACAGTGATAATAGAGTAAGTAGAAATCACCCTAGAATTAAGAGTTTTATGCTGAATGGCCCGTTAAAACTAAAGAATAAAATGCTTTCGTGTCAGTTTACAAGCGTTACAACCCCTTAGGGCAAGTCTTGACCCTGAAGGGTGAGCTCTGAAACCTCCCGGTGTGATCTAACCCCTCGGGGTCAGGTTTGACCAAGTGAATTGGTCAACCCGTCACATTACGTCAGATAAATGGTCGTCAAATATCTTCTCAGTCGATCTTTTAACCCTTAGGCACGGTCAGTAGTTTAACATTGATAATTTTATCTGACACAGCAATTGGGCGTGACAGTGACAGCTGACTTAAAACCTAACGATTTAATGAATGTCATTCTAGAAACGACTTATCAATCAATAAAAGTTTGACTTCATCGTGGAAGTCATAGGGCTGCCAACTTTTGATTAAGACAATTTCGGACACTGTCAGCATGACGGCCGAGCGCCGTCAATGTTGTGATTTCATATATGACTTATTCCCTCCAGTTTTCCGGACAGACAATGTATTGTCCGGATAGACCCAATTCCGTTTTCCCGACACACTATGCTAATTCCGGACAGTCCGGACAAATTCCTTACGGTTGGCAACCCTGGGAAGTCAAAATCAAGATCGTTTATCGAATCTTGGAAGAGAAATGAACAGCCAAAAATTGTCATAATATTATATCTCTAACTACCGGACAACCTTTGAATAAGTAAAAAGAATATAGGCTTACGTGGATCTGGCTTGTAGCATTTTGATTAGAGTCGAAATTGAAGTTTGTTATCGAATGTAAGCGAACAGCTAGAATCTGGTGCCCTAGGCTAGTGTTTCTCAAACTCTACGGGATCGCGACCCAATAAAAATATAAAAGTTTAGTCGCGACCCACTTAAGCATTTTATATGGATCTAATATAGGCTATTTAGTGTTTCAAAATCAATAAATGTGTAACTTGTAAGTCATACAAAATCAGATGTAAGGGGAAAAGTAAATCTTCATAGGCATACGAAAATAAGAGTTTGATCCATGTAGGCTTGTACTAAAATAATTATCTTAAAAAAATAGAAAAAATTATTTTCTCTGAGATCTCGGCGACCCACTTGAAAGGAGTCGGCGACCCACCTGTGGGTCGCGACCCACAGTTTGAAAAACACTGCCCTAGGCGGAAGCTTAGGTTGCCTATGCCAGTCTCAGGGCCTGGAAAAAATGCATCGACTGCAGCTCTTAACAAAAGACAGGACAGTCTAGCAGCTTGCTAAAGGCTGTCACTTAACGGACGACACGATTAGTCTCATAAAACTAACAACTTTGCTTTCAAGCGCTGTTATACAAGAGGCGTTCCAAAAGTAACGGGACTGTCTTTATAAAAAAAATACCGTCTGAAGTAAAAATATAATATTTGGTAGACCATTACAGCAATATCTTGCCTATTACAAGCAGCAAATATATTGACATTTCCTTGGATGGTGACTTCGCTAGGCTCGCTAGGCCACCTGGCTCGTGGTGCCTATATGACGTTATTAGCATGCATCATAACATACCCAATATTACCCATGAAAGTGAGTGGAAGCAATGTTGAACAGCGATATGCGATAAGTTTAAGTTTTAAGTAAGGTAAATATGTCTCCAATGGGTACAACCGATTACATGTATGGTGTATGGGGAACAATGTATGAGTCCTGCTCGAATTTTTGAAAGGTTTAAGCGGTTTAAAACTGGAAGAACGAGCATTGACTACTGAGCATGCAGTATGTTCAAGACGTCATACAGGGATCACATGCGAGGAGGCCTAGCGACGTCCTCATTCAAGGTAAGGTAAATATTTTTGTTGCGATTGATAGATAAGATACAGCTCTATTGGTCCACCAAATATTATATTTCTACTCCGGATGGTTAATTTTTTACTAGAACATTTTGGAACGCCCCTCGTACTATCACGAAATCAACTAAACCATTCAAATAATTGTATTTGACAGATTACAGCAGAAGAGCTGCAACTACGTAGCTAAAGCCAAGAGAAATCGTGCTTGCTAGTCCGGTCGAGAATCCAAAGTCCGTGCGTTTTTTGGGGAATCCTTTTTTTAAGATTGCAACCCATTTTTGACATGGCAGGGATGAAATTTAGCATGGGAGTCACTTTTGTGATTTTGGCGTTTGGCCGCCATCTTAGAAAATGGCGGCTGCTCCTCACATTATGAGAATATGCAAATATCTCCCAAACTACTTGGACAATTTTCATGTTCAAAGTACTATTGGATTGGTATTAAGCTACCGTACTCTATACGTTACATAAGTGATCGCATTGCAACGAGACGCATTTGGTCGCCATTTTAAGAAATGGAGGTTTCCTTTCCCGATATGAGAAATACAAATATCTTCCAAACTACTTGGACTATGGTCATGTAAACTTATCGCATTGTTCACCATACACCTTCTGTAATCGGTTGTACCCATTGGAGACAGATTTACCTTCCCTAAAACTTAAACTTATCGCATATCGCTGTTCAACATTGCTTCCACTCACTTTCATGGGTAATACTTGTTCTTTTTGATATTCATCAATGATCTTGATGAAGACTTGGTTAATCTAATTTTGAAATTTGCTGATGATACTAA